>OZ020249.1:17524620-17760721 GCA_963971285.1 Astropecten irregularis | reverse complement strand
TTTCCAAAAAATTAATCTTGGTATTGGTAATATAGAGGAGGAGACCAACAAAGTATATGTAGGTAAGTTACTTTTCAAAAAGTAGTTTCCTTTCCTTTATAGTTTTAGGACCCGTCAACCCACAATCGCCTTTAATAGCCTACCTACAGTTAGGGGGGGCCTAACAAAGTTAGGGCCTAATTTTTTCTAATAATAGGCCTATTAATAGGCCTAGGCCCTTACTAAATAGTAAATACTAAAATAGGCCTAGCCCTAGGCCTAATCTCCCAATTCCCGACTAAATATCTTAAATTGGGGATTGTAGCTTTACGGGTCCTAAAACTATAAAGGAAAGGAAACTACTATTTGAAAAGTAACTTACCTACATATACTTTGTTGGTCTCCTCCTCTATATTACCAAGCTTAAATTTTTGGAAAGAGGGCAGGGCTTTGATTTTTGAGGGAAATTATGGGGTAAAAACGGTAACCAAGATTGTACCATTTCACCGCCGCACGGACGGCCGCAGACGAGAATAGTCTGGTTTCCACTCTGACATTTTGAGGACTCTTGGTCTGTTGGGTCTGGGCACTAGACTAACCAGACCAGACAAAATGGCCTCACGCGATCAGACGGTCTGTTTTAAAGTTTACAAGAAGCGCGTAAGAAAATTTAATTTTAACCCTGAAATGTTTAACAAATTTCTTCAATGTAGGCTTTTAAGGACCTAGGAACATTTGCTGAAAGTCAAAAGTATCATTTTTGAGGAGTAGAAGTTAGTTCAGAGCCAAAAAAATCAATGTGTTTTGGGATCCCGTAAACCCACAATCGCCCTTAAATTTTCTAAATTTTAAAAAGAACAAATTATATCATCGACGATAACTCACCTTAGCGACCTTCAAATTGAAAAGCAAATTTTAAAACTGAATTTTGAGTCCACCATGAAGCACATGACAGATGCAGAGCACGTCGCGCATGTTAATGTTATGGAAATTGTTCACACGCTTTTTTACCATACGGTAGGTACGCTGGTGTCAGCTACCCATTAATCTATCACATACACTGATCTATAGATCAGTGATCACATATCATTAGGATGACGGGAACCAGTGTGGAATGCAGTGCGCCACCATGCGACAGATTCTATCCAACTAAAGCGCGCCATATCTTATTTTGCAGCCTGCGTGGTGGCGCTATTTACCCAGGATCGATCAGGAGTAGATGATCATTCAGGTAAGAACGTCTTTGTTTTGATTATTTTTCTCCCTAAAAAACTAAGAAATTATGATGTTTTTACTTACGATGGGTGATAAATACATAGGAGATTTGGGGTTAGTGTGCTTTAGTCCACAATGGTTATTTTTTCATGGCTTCTACAGTAAACTAACTCGCCTAAATCATGAATTGAAATATGTTGACCAGTTGTGATGTCTTATTTTTGTGAAAAGAGGGCAGGGCTTTGATTTTTTTTAGGGAATTGGGGGGGTCTGAAAATGTAGCCCCTAGCGTATTATTGCACACACCTCCCTGCACAAAAAGTTTCAACCCATGTTTTTATCATTTTTATTTTGATTTATAGCCTCTGGTGACCCAGTCACCATGGATTACGAGTTCAAGATGCGGACGGCCGGCATGCGGGAGAAAGTAGAGGACCTTTTTGACTACGAAGGGTGCAAAGTGGGGCGCGGGACCTACGGCCACGTCTACAAGGCCACCACAAAGAAAGGCAATCCCAAGAAGGAGTATGCCCTTAAACAGATAGAGGGGACGGGTATCTCTATGTCTGCATGCAGAGAAGTGGCCGTAAGTTACCAGCCGAGGAAACTTCCTGTTAAACCTAAGTCACATACTGGGTGTCACACTGCTCTCTGAGGACATTTTCATTACACTTCCCCTCCTATACTGTAAGGCCATAAAAAAAAATTGTTGTATTGGCGTAAGCCGTAACAGAGGTTTTGAAAATAGGGTAGGGCGGGCGGATTTTTTGATTTTTTTATTGAATTTTTCCTGGGGTATTAAATGCTTTTTCCCCTGTATATCACAGTATTTGACATGTCAAATAAAGACAGGAAATGACATAACAACTTTAACCAGTCTGGTTTCCATCTTTTGCTCCTTTTAAGCTTTTAATCTGCATACAAATTTGCAATTTTTTAATTTAATTTTATTTGTTTCCCCGATTTTTATTTATTTTTTATTTATTTTTTATTTTTTTTGTTTAAAATGTTTATGGTCGGGGCATATTTTTTGGTCGGGCGGGTTACGCCAATACAACAATTATTTTTTTATGGCCTAATCTGAACACAAGTTTTTGAATGGCGCCCTCTTTTGATAACAATTATAACTGCGGTGGTGTTTTTCGGTCTACATGCACTACAGCTCTGATGTGTGGCGCGCGATTTATTCCTGAGAGGAACAAGAACTTAGAGGAATATTCGGCATGGACAACATCTCCCGGATTACTCCGCCTGTCTTTTGTTTATGATTAGCCTTCCCAGATTTCAATAAAAGATGATTGGCGGTGTGCAAAATAATACACAATCTGTGTGGCACCACCAAGCGTCTTTATGTTTTCTTTGAATTATTGTATAGACAAGCAGTTTTCTGCTAGTATTAGGCCAGTTAAATCATTGAAGCATCTTCTTTTTGTGACAAACTTTTCAGGACTTATGTTGCCCTTTTTTTCTTCCTCGCAGCTTCTGAGAGAGCTGAAGCATCCCAACGTGATCAGTCTGCGCAAGGTGTTCCTATCGCACTCCGACAGAAAAGTCTGGTTACTCTTTGAATTCTCAGAGCATGACCTATGGGTGAGTCAAGTCACCAGACATCCCCGTCCAAAAATAATATGCAGAGTGTTTGTAAAAGTTCGCCCCAGAACAAATTCTGCATCCTTTCTTTACTTAAGTGGTTGATTCAATTACAGTACTGATGAAGCATTTCAACAACAAAGTCATTCTTTAGTAGGCTGCCTAATTTTGTCTCCGGTCATTGGGCCAAATCATGATTTCTGAAGCCAGCTCCACTTTCTTGGGAGCACTTGGTCGTTACTTAAATACCTGAAGGCTTGTCAAAAACAAAGCTATGTCTACCATGCATCCTATGGACATTATTAAGTAATGGAAGGAAAGAAGCAAAGTATCTCGCTTAAGGACACAAGTATACAATCCCTATGGCTTGGCTTGGGATGATTGACAATATCTCTATGCCATGCAAAAGCGTTCCACCAAATTAGATAGCCTTGGTTCGATTTCACAAAGCCCTACGATCAAGAAACTCAATTTATGAAGGATAATCAATCGTGGGGGGCCTACAGTACATGTATCCTACTTACAGGCCTTGAATTTGGTTCTGAAAGGGGCAAGACCACTTTTCCTTTGCAAGGGGCACTTCCATTGGAAAATCATAATGTCTATGGAAACATTTGAAGGGGGCACCAAGACCAGGGCAATGAAGGCCATGGCCTTGGTGGCCTCCGTCAAATTCAAGGCTTGTACTTGGGCTGCAATGCACCATAAGTCCTACGATTGATAGTAATTTACGATGAGTTTGGTGAAAATGACAGACCCCTTGTGCACCATCTATTGAAGCTGCTGTTGTTGTCTCATCTACCCTATAGCACATTATCAAGCATCACAGAGCCAATAAGGCCAGTAAGAAAGGACCTACCTCTGTACCACCCTCTATGGTTAAATCGTTGCTGTATCAGATCCTGGATGGCATTCATTATCTGCATTCCAACTGGGTGCTGCACAGAGACTTGGTAAGTTTTGTAGACCTGTATGTTGGTTGATAAGCTGTATTGTTTGCCTGTTTGTTTTTCACTAAACAGGGGCCAATTTCATGGAGCTGCCAAGCACAAAAAAATTGCTTAGCACAAAAATGTCTTGCCCAATAAAACAAACCATCATTAAAAATTCCATTTGATATTCGTGGTCAGCGAACAACAGCCAAAGAACAATCGTAAGCGATACAGAGCACATGTAAATTTGGTTGTTATTCCTGTTTTATTATTTAATTAAGACAGAAATTTCATGGTTAGCAATTTTTTGTGCTAAGCAGGGCTGTGAAATTGGCCCCAGATGTTTGTGGGTAGCTCAGGCAATCTGAAATGTACCGGTATTCATTTGAATCAGTATAACCCTTTGACCTTTTGGCTGGCGAGAGCATGCAGGTCCACACAGAGTGTATCATAGGGCTGGATAGCTCTTGTGGGGAAGCACCGATTAGATATTTTGGCTTTCTCAGACTCAAGTTCAATGGAAATTTATCTTTGCCAATTATACAAGCAATAAACTGCTGCAAACTGCTCATCAGCCAAAATGACCTGAAATATATCAAATGCTTGGAGTTGGCCTGACGCATTTTGATCCTAGACTGAAAATTACAAAATATCTTTGTTTTAACCGTGAAGTTTATAACATACATGTAGGCCACCAATGGCAGATAAGAAGCATGAAGCTTTCATTTGGGGGCGGGGATTTGTTAACCCCACCCCTTCCCGTTCTTGCTGATAGAGGGCGACCTTGCTCCAACCAATTACTCCACGTTTTCTTGTTTTTTCAGAAACCTGCCAATATTCTTGTCATGGGAGAAGGTTCAGAAAGAGGAAGAGTCAAGATCGGTGAGTTTCCTAAAGAAAAATTTCAGACTCCCTATTCAGAAATAGTCTTTAGTTTTGACCTAAAAGTTTTATACTATCTATGAAACATACTTGGACCAACATTCCTGTGGAATTTTTCCTTCTGATAATGCTGTCATATTCAAGAAAATTGCATTTGAAGTCCTGAAGAAAAGTAACATCAGTTGATTTCAATTTGTACAATTGCACATGTACCTGTTGTTGCACACAATAGAAAATATGCACAGTGTCACTTAAAAAACAAAACATACAGCTACAATTACTTCTTGGTTTCTCAAAAAATATGAACACTGATTTGGATGAAATGTTTGCATGCTAGATTTTTTTACATTCTTAATTCATGTTCAGTACTCTTTAGCCTTCAACAAAAGAAAGAAGTTATTGCAGAAAACGCCTCGTTCTGTTTTTTTTTTTCAAATGGACATTATCTCTTAGTTTTGTTTCTGTTTCCTTCTTGCAGCCGACATGGGTTTTGCGCGGCTATTCAACTCCCCGCTCAAGCCTCTGGCCGATCTTGACCCCGTGGTGGTCACCTTCTGGTACCGGGCACCGGAGCTGCTTCTGGGGGCCAGACACTACACCAAGGCCATTGGTCAGTAAAGAGAGAATAACGAAAGTAAAAACTGACCAGAAGACAAGCAAATTAGTATCTGTATTAATTGTCATGATAAAACAAATGAAATATTAGTAATACGACATTTATAGATTGTCAATCCTTAATTTTCAATGGGAAACTTTTCAGACGTTGGCGGCAGTTGACTAAAGTCTGTTTTTGTTATCTCCGAGCATGTGTGCACAATTGTGACCATGTGCACGTTGTTGTGAGCGTGTGCTATCAAGTTGAAGACCCTTTAGCAATGCTGCAGACCTGAAGAATGCCATATCCTGAATCACTTAATTTTTTTTAGCTTTTTGATCAATCAAGATGTGATTTTTTTTCCTTGTAGATATTTGGGCCATCGGTTGCATCTTTGCAGAGTTGCTGACCTCTGAACCCATCTTTCACTGTCGACAAGAGGACATCAAGACGAGTAACCCGTACCACCACGACCAACTGGACAGAATCTTCAACGTTATGGGCTTCCCTTTAGGTACAACCTGTTCCGTCTGAAAGAAATGAATTCTTTCATTTCTACCCAAGCTTATGAATCATTCCTTAACACTAAAGCAATGTTTTACTGCTTACTATAGCTGAAAAATGTGCTTAACCCTAACCCTCTACACTTACCACACAAGACATGTGCTGCTTACCACACACTACCGCAGTCTCCACTGGGGGTCACTGGATCATAAACCACACATTACCACAAAGGTCTCCATTTAAAATATGGATCCCTAAAGTCAACTGTCTATTCACAATATGATAATTTCCTTTGCCCTTTCTCCTTTATGCAGAGAAAGACTGGGAAGACATTAAAAAAATGCCGGAATACCCAACCCTCGTCAAAGATTTCAGACGATCCAGGTAGGAGCACGTTTCCATGACAATTGCACTTTTATACAGAAAATAACAAAATTTGACGTTAACACAAATGTCATATTCCTTTTAATTTGAATTGATGAGATACGTGAGATGGTTTCTGTGGAACCTTTCAAATTTGCTTCTATTTTCATTCGTACCCATTTTTTTTCGCCGTAGCTACACAAACTGCTGCCTCATCAAGTACATGGAAAAGCACAAGATCAAGCCAGACAGTAGGGCGTTTCAACTGGTAAGTTTGGTTGTTTGTGTGAAAATGCTCGGCAACAAAAATGTTGCTAAAGCACAGACAGATCTTGCTTTTAATAGAAAGTAAAGTTATCAGTTGTTATAGGTAACCAACTCAAATTCATACTAATCAGCGGGAACCGGTTCCCTGCTGATTTGAATTGCTTTTAGTGCTCATAAAAATATGATAATCAAAACTGGGTAACCAACTTATATTCTTTGCAGTGTATACTGCTTGCAGAGATGCCAAGTTCAAAATTGTTTCATGAGTGAGATTTTCATGACGCGGCGTCTCAGCGCGCGCACATGCGCAAAAGTGAGGGAGCAGAGCAACCAAGTGGGGGGAGGGGGTGTCCCCCCTCCCATGGTAGGGAGCTTTTTCAATTTTTAGCTCTTAATGGTGCAATCTGGTGCATACTTAAGTGACCTTTTTCTCTTTTTTAAATTTATTTTGAAAAACAGGGGAAACAATGCAAATAATGCTACTTTTTTTCTTCTTTTTTCTTGTCGGGTCCCGATGCATGAGAAATATGGGTGTCATGCGTGACACCGTGAGACGGACCCTTAATGCGTGAGTCTCACGCACAATGCGTGAGACTTGGTAGCTCTGTGCTTGTTACTGGTTCCTTGCTGTGTTTTTGCTTAGCGTAGATATTTGTTAAGCAATTTGTCCTGCTAATAAATACAACTAGGCCCTTGCTTAGTGCCTCGCGGCAGCCAACAGCTTGAGACTAGTCTGGTGCCATTGTGTGTGGTATAAGACGTTGAAATACAATTCATTATTTCATATAAATTTGTTTTTTTCTTGTAGTTGTCGAAGTTGCTAACGATGGATCCGACCAAACGTATGACATCCAAGCAGTCCATGGAAGATCCATATTTCACAGAGGAGCCACTGCCTACAGGAGAGTAAGTCAACAACTGTCAGTACCAAATTTAAGATAAAACACATCTAGGGGCCTTCACGAAACCTGGGCCCTTTCTCAGAGCTCTACTCCAGCTCACGCTCCGGCTCCATTTCCTGAATCCATTATAAAATTACGGGTATCAAAATAGAGACTTTTGGATGCAGTTTGGAAAAAGGTTCTCCGGTTTGAAAGAAAACACAGCTTCTGCTTCAATGAAAAAGCACAACTACCTGTATATATTTAAGTATATGGATGGCAGAGCCTGAGCCGAGCTTTGAAAACTTAGGCCCCAGATCTGCATAATTCAGTTTTTTGTCCTGTATTTTGTGTGTGTGTGTGCATAGTGTGTTTGACGGCAAACCGATTCCATACCCCAAACGCGAGTTCCTGACTGACGAAGAAAATGAAGATAAATCCGACACGAGTAAGGTGAGTCCAGAACTATTGAGCATTATGCTTAGCAAAATGCTAAGCTGTATTCTGAGGTCATTTTCTAAGCAATATTCTAAGCATGAAAAGCTGCATCATAATGATTTATTAGTACCAGCAGCTCAACCATTTTCTTTTAGAGACGATTTCTAATTGCTAATTCACAACTAGCAAACATTGCTTTTAAATAGTGCATCATGCTGGTTACCGGCCACAAATGCAAATGTAGTGCAATATGCTGCTTTTGCCTGGTAGGCATTCCTCCCCCTTTTCTGCCTGGTAACCATTTTTTGTTTCAAATGCTACAATCAAAGAGTGGGCTTTGTCTCATGTCGCACTTTTCTTATGAAATCCAGCTTCATATGAATATCATAATTTTTTTGCATGATTGATAGCTTATAGAATTTGTGATTTTTGTTGCAAACTGCTTGCAAAAGTGTTTGTTGCTGATAGTTATTGTGTCTTATTTTAGAGAAGTGCCACTTAGATATAACCTGGGCCGTCTAATGGTCCAGATGGAGGCAGCCATTGCATGGGGACCATCGCATACCAAATGTTTCTTGTGGCTGGTCCCCCACTATGGGTGTATAAATCTGGACCATTAGAGGCCTGCCTGGTAGTGTACATGCTGCCGTACAGTGCATTATTAATACTGAAGCATGTCTGTTCAGTGGTACCCCGCACTCGGGATGCAGTTTTCTCCCATCACTCACACATAAGCCCATGAGGCTACCAGCTTCTGACTGGCACCAAGATTTTTGACAACAAAATGGAGGTCCCATCCTTAAAGTCGGAAATTTTTAGATGGTACACCACTTGTTACATTTATAACCTGTAGTCTTGGGTTTTATACCTAAATTTCCTAAACTCCCCTTGAGAAGAAAATTTATTGTTAAATTGTAAAATTAGTATAAATCTTTGAAAAGCATAATAAAACTAGTAGAGAATGTGATATATATTTATTTTTGTTTTGAAGCATGCTTACATTTTGTTCTTATTTTGCATTTTTTCCCCTTCCCACAACCCCCTTCCTACCCTGCTTTCTGTTTGTGTATGTATGTGTCCAATTGCTGCTTCCTCAAATCGCTTGACTCTTTGACCTATGACCTCTCTGCACCCCCTGTCGCTCTCTTTTCCCCGCCCACCCTTTCTTTTCCTGAAACCCCGCCCACCCGCCTACCTCCTTTGCCTGACTTGCTGCTGTGCATGTATGCATGTGCATTGTGTGTGTGGTTTGGGTGTCGGTGCCGTGGTGTGTGGTGTTTTTTTGGACTGGTTTGCTGCTGCTGGGATGGTCGTCGTCCTAACTAATCACCCCTACCCCCCACTCAGACTGATTCGTCTAGCCATTTGCAGGCCCACCATCGTATGCGCATGGCACAGCATGTGAACAATCACGGTCGCAGTGTAGGTTTTCAATTGTTTTGTGTGTTTTCGTATTGCTTTTTATCAAGCTACTGTATACATTAGAGAGGTTTCGCAAGCGAACTGATATGCATACGCATACATTTAGCTATCCGTAAACGTCAACAGCCGATCCGATGTTTTGCAATAGTGAAGTCTAGTTCCGACAACGGAGAGCCACTTTTGTACCTGACTTTGAGGCTACTTGTCTTATTCTTAAGTTTTGAAACACATAGAAATAATATATTTGTGTTCAGCAAATCCTTTCTTTTTAATCTAATCATGCACATGACAAAAAAATTAACTTAAAGAATTATGAAAATACTGATATTTGCTACGCGTTGAACACTTACGCGTATCGAGCAAGATATCCGTGCCTCGAAGACGTATAGCGGATAGCGCGCTATAAACTGTATCCGTTCGCTTGCGAAAGCTCTCTATTATATAAACATTTTCTATATCATTCAACTTTTTGGCTGTGAACGTTATAAATTATGTATAGCTGTGCTACGTTTTACTTGTGAACAAAATTCATTTGAATGATAATATGTTAATATGCCTTCAATTGAAAACAAAAAACTATAAACTCTTGAACCTTCTCAAGTCAGAAAGATGTTGAAAAAGAAAATTACAGTTAAGAAGTTATTGTTGTGCTCTATTTATAAGCAAAATTAAAACGTTTTTTGATTGAACATTTAATACTTGGAACATACAAACGTAACTTGGTCTGTAAGCGAGGTGCTTACTGACATCATAAAATGAGGAAAAAGCCATGCAAATTGAGATTTCTTTTACTGGTGAAAATAAGTGGCTACATAAGAACTTTCCAGCTATTTCTATTGCCTGTTTTTCTTTAGGCAGATGCTAGTTAAGTTTCTGGAGATTTACATGAGATGAAGTCAAGAACACGCTGCCTTACAACCAAACTAGATAGCCCAACGACATTTTGTGATGCCACGACATTACAATCAACATACGGTCAGAACCGGTTCCAACTGGCTCCAACCAAACCACACTGCTTCAAGTCTTGTACCCAGTCTCCTCTTTGGCTGTATGTAATATACACACACATTTGCATTTCTCAATTGCAGACCGGGGGGTCATCCAGCCATGCCCAGGGGGCTAAGAGGATGCGTGTGGCTGCCTCGGCATCCAGTCATGGCGGGGCACCGGGCGGTGGCATGATGCAGAATGACTACCAGGCACAACAGGTAAAGGTGAGGTGTCAGGACTTTAGGGAAACAGGTGGTATTGATACATTGCATAAATAGTCTGTAGCAAGCCTGGAATTAAACAGAGGCCATGGAGGCCAACAAATTACAAAAAGTTATGTTTAATATCAACTCCCGGATTCTATTTTGATTCAAACAAATTTTGTCCATTTCCATTATTATAAATAATGTGAAACTGAAGATTTCTTTCAACAAGATTGTTATTCTTTGGGACAGAAAATGATTGGTTTAGTGCATCCTGTCTTTTGGGGGGCCTTTTGATAACTGGTACCCATTTTGATCTGGTACAGAAACACATGATGCCTGGATACCAGCAGAGCGGCACCACGCAGAGCGGCGCGGCCACGTCCAAACAGCAGCAAGGCATGATGTACACCTCTAACACGGTGCAGAGCAACAGCGGGTCCTACAGCCAGCAGCACCAGCAACACCAGCATCGCTACTGAAATGAAAAGCTGCTGCGGCTGTGGAAAATCGGCAGAGAGAATGACTGACATTGATATGGACTGCAGGTGTTTGAACGAACTCATGCTGTAGCCTGCAGCACCAGCAGGTCTGGTGATGCTGCAGCAACGGCGGAGAAATGATGGAATTTTGATTGTGGCACTGTGTGGTGTTGTTAACCAGGCATTTCCAGTGCAGACGTTAGGAACTGGTTTAATATAAAGACACCACTGCTACTAAAGAAAAGAATTCTCCGTGCACAAACGAAGAGAGAGAAAAGAAAGAGAACAGAAAGTTGAACTGTCTGTTGCAGGAGTTCAACAGCAGTCAGAAACTGTCATCTGAACTGAAGAGCAGGCATTTGACTGAAAAACCATGAACTTTATGATGAGTCAGGAAAAAAAATGTATGACTTTACGCTGTATTGAAAACATTACAGCGTAATGAAAACATGTTAAGTAAGGTAGAAATATATTATCATCAAATAACCACAAGGGAAACTGACTGAAATTTAAAGTCATTGAAAAGTGAACAAAGAAAAATTTAATGGAGCGGGCTTCAAACCGGCGACCTCCTGTATACCGTACAGGCGCTCTACCAACTGAGCTATCCAGCCCTACGTTGGTGGTGTTCCCAATAGTCAATTATCTTTGTTCGAACATTTTGTTGCCTTTTCACAAACTCCTTGTCCAAAATGGTTATACCTTGGACTTTAGGGGTTCTGCAACCCAACTGTTATTTGTTTTTGTTTTGTATTGTTTGTCACTGTTTCCACTATG
Organism: Astropecten irregularis; assembly: GCA_963971285.1. NCBI lineage: Eukaryota > Metazoa > Echinodermata > Asteroidea > Paxillosida > Astropectinidae > Astropecten > Astropecten irregularis. The sequence goes on along the minus strand of OZ020249.1, from coordinate 17,749,201 downwards.
ATGTCTTTGTACTTTGAATTTAACAATGCACAAACCTTTGTTTCTTTCTGGGGTCAAACAAAAACCAGATGAAAATGTATCCAATGTTTTTTAAAATCCAGATACAGTATTTATACAAATGTATTACTTAAAATGTTAACCTTTGCAGTACAAAGTAATCTATTTCATGTCAATGACATAAATACTGATGAGTGGTGTATTGTCGCTACCCCAAAATTAATAATTCTCACCATATTTGCAAATTTTCATCGGCAATGCTTATAAATCCATCCCTCCCTCAAAAAGCAAACGTCGGTATGAAATGAAGTTTGTATGAAATTAATGTGTATATTGGAAATAAAATTGAAACAAAAAGAAAACAGAAAAGAAAACTCAGACTGATTTTATGTTTGGCATTTGTGGTGTCTATTCCTGTTATTCTTTCACAAAGATGACAAAAAAAGATCCAGTTTTACATTAATTTTTACCGAGGAAAAATAGCTTTTCCACTTTAGAAAAAACCTGCCTCCAGATATACTTATTTTCTTTGGTACATATATTTTCTCAGAAGAATTCTACAGATTTATACACAAAAGGCACACGTAACGTTTATCTCAATCTGCAAGTTTGAAAAACAATTTTGTTCTGTCTTTTTTGTTTTTTAAATAAATAAACCATCTCATCTGATATATGTAAATATGTATAATAGGAAATTAACAAGTCTTCAAATTTACATTATGGCCCTCTATGACAACCAACCACGGCTTCAGCTCGGTCTAGGGCTTAGGCTCTGGCTCTGGCTAGGTTCCATATATTTATCTTAAATAATCGGGCATTCATATAGAGGCTTTGGCTTCGGTTTTGAAGCAGATAAAAATTATTTCTTTTTGAACAGGAAGGTGGAGATTCATCGTCAAAGACGAAAAACTACCAAAAGCTGTATTTTCAGATGAATAGTGATAACTAGTCTGTTTTGAACTCTAAAAAGTCCCACTGTTTGATTGTCATATGAGGGCAAATTCTGAGAGCGATGCCTTTTTTGAGAAATCAAAACCATAAACAGCCATGTCAGGCATAAACAGCCCCCGGTAGCATTTCACAAATTCATAATGGTTTAACTATGTGATGCCCTTAATATATTCTGCGTAAAAGCTAAAATTCATAGCGGAATTTGGATAAAGTATTCCATTGTCATAAGTTCATCAGGATGCATTATTAAACATTAATCTTCTCTCGCTATCTGCCATCTTATGTGGACCAGAAAGTTGGTATAAAAAGCCTCTTCATGCGAATTGTTGATGTGTCACTGGATTCCAGGTCATTTGCAGATGGCCATCCGACGATCAGCAAACCATGGATTCAAAGTCCAGCCCAGGGCCCAATTTCAGGGAATTCTTTACGGCCTATTTTTGTGCTTACGTGCACTGCTACGCGTGTAATCTATTTCATGGAATTCGGAAGCAAGACTTTCAGTTTAGGGAAGAATTTCTAGGGTAACCGTGATTATTTTCTGCTAACGCGCTGTCATATGCATTCTGCACAAAGTCCTTGCTTACCATTACCAAAAAGAAAACTTTCCTGTGAAATACGCTAACCAAGTAACCATAAATAGTCTGCTACCGTAAGAATTTTTGCTAACGGTAACGGATTCCATGAAATTGGTCCCAGATATCTTTGTGATCTGTCTTTGAGCAAACCCTTACCTGCCCTAGCAGGCCTGCATTGGTCACTTACTGGTCAGGTCAGCCCAGACCACTGGTCATCAGTAAAATGCAATTCTCAGGGGTGGTAACTGGTAACCTACCCACCTGCTGAGCATGCTATGCTTGACACCCATTGGCCAGTCCTCCGTCAACAGTCGGCCATCAATGGTCCATATGGTTGTTGACCAGCTCGTCTAGTTCCCCGTCTTCAAATTCCACCTCGGTATTGAACTGTGCTGTGATGTCAGCTTCCTGTACGTCCAGGCACACGCTGTACTGCTGGTCCAAGCCCAGGTAGCAGTCGCTCATTATGTACAAGGCGTATATCACACGACCTGGCATGTCAAATACACACACATAAAATCTGAGCTTACAAAACCAGTTTTTATTAAAAATCACTACCTTTCATATAATGACCTGACGGGTTGATTCTGTTTTGTGATGAGCCAACTAATTTAAGGTGGCACCGCTTTTCTTTCGCATCTAAGCCAAACATGAATGGCACTACAATACTAGAGCCCTTTATTAGATGAGGCTTGAGGCTATAGGCTTGGGATTCATTTTGCAACAGCCATTTTGTGTCCTAAATGAAATGAATGGCTTTGAGATACAGTGGAACGCCGTCATAACGAACATGGCGGGATGCACAGATTTTGTTGATATAATGGTCATTTGTTATAGTGATTTAAAGAACCATTTTGGTATGTATTGTACACACAAACTGGGTGCAAAGGATGATGTTCGGTATAGCCGAATGTTCATTATAGCGGTGTTCGTTATGGTGGCGTTCCACTGTACATGGCGAATCTGGAGCTTTTCTTCGGCTTTGGCATGTGGCCTTTTCCCTTCGTTTCCATTTTGTGGCTAGTTATCAGTCTGTAAACACTGTTGCCATAGACAGTCTAATTAATAATAAAGTAGGTTTGCGGAGACACCATGTATAAACTCTTTTATAGATGTGTGGCTCTGAAAAGAACCGGTGAGAATTGTCTCGACGTTCTGGCCAGTGTACTCTGGGTGTGAGTGCCGTGAAGCGAAAACTCAATTGGTTATAAAGGCATCTCGATGCGCTCTAATTAGTTTTCTGATAAGATCCCAATCGGTTGGTTATTCCTTCAGCAAGGTCACGTGATGTGTACCGATGCTCTGATAAGAAAATGACTTTAGACAGATTGAAAGATGTTCAGCTGTGAAAAAAATACAAGAACAAGAATGTATGTCTATTATTGCCGAATGGGCAAACATTCACCTGTAGTCTCGGGCGTGTAGAAGGCTAGCTGTACCACGTTGCGGCTGGTCACATACCCGATTCGTTTCAAGGCCAAGAGTTCTCGGTTTTCCAGATCACCGAGAACGATGAACCAGCCCTCGTGTTTGGATTTCGGGAAGCGGGGGGCGTGGCATTTAGTGTCGCTCTGGTAACAATTCACAAAGACAAGACAGCCGGTTGAGTTAAATGCACAAATGTTAAGAATTCTCACCTACCTCTAACTATTTTATCATTAATTTTTTAAAATTATTAAACGTCTTTTGAGTGGTAGTCTCTTCTCCAGCCTACTACCGCATTTGCTTTGTAGTCTCGTCTCCAGCCTACCTGGTGTTGTCTGTAGAGTCTCCTCAGGTCCACCTGTAGGACGTACTCTTGATCAGCGTGTACGGGGAGATAGTCTTTGTCTTTAGGAAGTCCAGCTGAGAAATCACAAAAGATTATTTCAAAAAATAATGAATTTATCATGATTCCCAAATGGCAGAGGATATGAGAGCTAAAAGTCAGCCGGATTCGAACCGACGACCTTCAGGAGGTTGCCGGTTCGAATTCCGCTCCAGTCAATTTTTCTTTGTTCACTTTTCAAATTCTTATTTAGGCGAGCTACGCACGTAAACAACTGGAAATTCATCCCTTGTCCATGAAATAGGATCTTGTAAGTCATAATCACAGAATCGTCTACTTCTGAAAGTGCTGATTTTACATAATCTAGGTTTAGTGAGCAGGGCCATGACATAGGGTCCTTAGACTAGAGGGAATGACTTACTGATGTAGGTTGTAGGTAGCAGCCTGTCTTCCTCCTCCCCTCCATCAGCCCACCAGCCACGGACGCTCAGCTTAGTCTCAATCACCGGCAGGTGCTGGACAACCTTCCACAGCTGTGAAGACAGAATGGGTGGATTAAAAAGGTTCAGCACAGGATTGGTAAAGGTGCCAGAGCAGCTGCAGATTGTTCATAATTCCATTTGTCACGGAATAAAAAACAAATCTGTGAAAATTTCAGCTCATGTCATCATCAACTGTAGAAAACAGTGAAAAATACTCACGGTATTTTCAAATCAATTCACAGGAGTTTTGATCTTACCCTGAGATCAAAACTGTTAATACCTGTACTGCATTTCAGTCGGAAATATTTTAACGGTATGATTCTACCAGCACCATCATCATTATCCTGAAAGTTATACTTAAATCTGTGAACATCTCTGTTTGGGTATGTTACCAATCATGTACTGTACCTTCAAGTTACTCTTAATATAGTACAAGACAGGACTGGCAAACATACAAAGGTACAACATATCCAGCATAACCTCACTCATAGGCTTGATCTGAATGATCTTCCTGCACAGCTAAGACAGCTTACAGAGACTTAGGAGCAGATTACCCTTTTGATAGGACCACGGAGTGAACACAGCACCTTACAAGCAAATAATTTCCCATTTGATGCGCACACAAAGTTTTCATAATGCACTGTTTGAATGCAGCCCCACAGATAGACATGGTATGCAAAGGTTAGTTGAGCAGTGGCCGTCACGATGACTGCCTTGCACAAGTCTCATCAAATTTGCCTATATTTGACACCATCGGCCAGAAGAAGGAAGGCAGCCGGCAGCCTTGCCTTCACCAAAGATTCATCAGACCTTAATTTACCTCATCAAAATGTTCGTCATTCAGCTCAGGAGTGACCATCTTCTGCAGGACACTACGGTTGCCCAGACAGATCTTCAGGAGCTGGGGCAGGCCCTGGATCGGGTTAGCCTTCTTCCCTTTGGAGGGAGGTCTGCGTCGGGGATAACAAAAAAATGACTATCTTTGGAAAAATGCAAAGAACGAAACATGGCAATTGGCGCAAGACTGAAACGTCCGGCAATGTCAGAAGTCAATTATGAGAATTGTAACTGTCCTGTTTCTTCAATGCTGAGGGAACTGATTTGATCAACGTGGCTTCCCACTTTTCAAAATGTAAATGCAGAGGATACAGCCACCCAAAGTGTTAAACAGTCTTTTCAAGGCTTACTCCACTTGAAATGATATCCCAATATTCACATTTTGTTTGTTTTGCAATTTCCTGTCCGTTTTGAGGATTTTAATGAGGAAACCTCAAATTTTGCTTGAGGGGAGGCTTCCTGTGAGGTGAGGTGGGTATAAGACCTTCTACTTACTTGAAGCAGTGTAGAATGTTGTGCTCTACGTGGGGCAGGGTCAGTAGAGGGTTGTCATGAAGCCAGCGTCCTTGCAACGTCATCTGAACGAGATTCATGATGCGTAAGGCCGTGGCCAACCAGCCCTGGTCGGCCGAGACGTCGATCATTGCCTGCAGAAAGAAGAAAGTGAACACATGTCCATAAAAAGGCCCTGTACTGTCTCCGTAAAGTTGTGTGTGTCCTAAAGACTCCTTCGTGTCACAAGAAGACACTTTGTTTGATGATCGCGGTCTGCTTTGAGGAACATATACTGCAAGATAACTTTAATGAAATTGAGAAACATCAGCAGCGTTATACTATACCTGCATAATCCTTATGGACTGGTCCAGTACGGACTTGAGATCAGTGCCATAGTCGCTGGAGGGGAGAGGTTGGCGGTCATAGTGGGCTTGAAGCAAGAGATGCGCCTTGGTGTGGGGACTGTCAAACGTGTACTGGTTCACCTCTAGAGGGAGCTTCTTGGCCAAATCGCTGTGGAGAATACAAGGAAAATCCCATAAATATAATTAAATCAGAAAGAACTCATGAACCAAGACCACATTTTTGGAAGAAAATTTCAATAGTGAATCTACCCAAAACAAGACTTGCAGAATCCACATTCTTTGGACCTGGACTAAGTCATGAAATAAGGAACTACTGGGTTCTAAGAAGAACCGGAGGTCTTGACGTTTCAGACACTGTGCTCAGCTTGTCATCAGGGGGAAACAAGGATAATCTGAGCTTACATGTAAAGTTCTAAACGTTGAGTCTTCAAATATCCACTTGCTTCAAAGAAGAATCAACTTTCCCGCGCCGCCACCGCAAACGCTCTCATACGATACAACAAAAACAAGAATGGGGACTATTGTGCCTACAAACCTGTTGATTCCATCTTCATTGTGCCTGACTGGTAACATCTCATATTCATGGGCGTCCTAAAAATACGAGAAGAAGAAGAAGAAGAAGAAAAACTAGAGATACGTCTGTTTTGAAGAAGGCTTTCACAAGATTTTCTCAAAGATGTGTACAAGGTATATGGCATTTAACAATACATAGAATTTGAGCTGTGGAAAAACTGCAAAGGTCTATGGGACGAGATACAAGAACTGAAGTGAGAGGAACTTAAATTCTGGTTGGTCCCAGACACTGGCTTGGCAAGGCCCAGGCCTTCAGGCCTGAAATCACCCTCTTGCTAGCTCTGAACTTCAATCAATGAAGCCTTGCTTCTGGATACTGTCTGTAATCAATGTGGACTCAATCTGTCAATAATGTTTAAGCCATCTATGATCCAGGACACAAGTAGATAGGTACTTGAAGTTGATAGTTCAAGGCTAGGAATTATAGAAGCCCAAGACCTCAGGCAAAGCCCAGACCTGCCATGGCTTTTTCAGTGGCTGGGCCTGACAATCAGGATTAAAGTTTCTCTCCCTAACATTATAAAGATTCAAATGTCTGAAAGAGGCAAGCCCTCTGTCTTACACCCTCTCTTAATCAGTCAAACAATCACAGCGACTGCGGGTACCAAGAACAGACAGTTGACTACATCACTGAGTCCTACCCTCAACACCGGCCACCCAACGGCGAACGTGGCATCGCTGTCCTGGATGACGATACAAGGACATGGCTTTCCTCAGCCGAGTTGCAGTTGTGAAGAGGGGAAGCTCACGAGCAAACGAAAAGAAGAAGAAACAATCACTGATACTTCTCAAAACTTACAGAGAGGACGGTGATGAGTTCAGGCAAGCTGGTGTCGGGTCCCAGGCTGTCACGGAACATCCTGACCGACTGGTGGTGGAGGTAGTAGAAGGAGCAGATCCGGCCGAGGGTCTGCGGCTCGATGGTCCGATTGTCCTGAAAGGTAAACGGTGACAATGTCTTAATTAGTCGGGGAAACGGCAAATTTAAAACGTGCAATGTGCAATGATATGAAACAGGAGCCAATTTCACGGCCCTGCTTAACACACAAATAGGCTAACCATGACATTTCTGTCTCAATAAAAACAGTATTAACAACCAAATTTCCATGTGTTGTGTATCACTTTTGATTGTTCTTTGGCTGTTGTTCACTGGCCATGAATATCATATGAAATATTTAATGCTGGTTTGTTCTCCTGAGCAAGACATTTTGTGCTAAGCAATTTCTTTGCGCTTAATAGCTCCATGAAATTGGCTCCTAGTCAATGTATCAGACATTATTCCACTTCAATTTCCAAGAAGGATTTCTGGCAATGAAGTCATTTATGCATGCCACATCACATCTGATGGTTCCTCCAAGCTTTCTCTTTGTTTCAAGTCTTCACAACCATAGACACTTTGTGCGTGACCATTAACCCAACCAACACCCTAAAAAGTTTTCCACAAAACCTTCCTAAATCTACCAAAATTTCTACATTTCGCTGTAAACTTGTTTTACATTCATTTACTTTGGTCAGGAAGCCTTCTATAAACTTAAGGTGCCTAGACTCAACGGTCCTGTCTCCTCTAAAATCCAGAGATCGTAAGGAAAGGATTTGTAACAAAAATTACCACATGTCACAGTTGATGGGAATCAGATGAGAATGAAATCAAGAGCAATAGGCCTATTAGTTCTTAGTGACGGGCTTGCGGGGACTCACCTCAGCGATGGCCAAACAGTAACAGGATTCCAACTCTAGGAGAGCTTTCTCTACGAGGAATGACAGGTACTTGTTGATGGTCATGTGATCCTTTTCCTCTAGATTGTAGTAGCTGGAAGGAAGCAGACATCAAAAATGCTGTTGGGGGTTCTTGCAGGATATTTTGGGTTCATGGTGGACTTGGGTGGGGGATGGTGGGTTTGGATTGGGTCATGGTGGGCTTGTGGGTTCGTGGTGGGGTTGAGTGGGGTGGTGGTGGGGTTGTTGTGGGTTCATGGTGGGCTTGTTGTGGGTTCATGGAGGGCTTGTTGTGGGTTCATGGTGGGCTTGTTGTGGGTTCATGGCGGGCTTGTTGTGGGTTCATGGCAGGCTTGTCGTGGGTTTATGGTGGGCTTGTTGTGGGTTCATGGCAGGCTTGTTGTGGGTTCAAGGTGGGCTTGTTGTGGGTTTATGGTGGGTTGTTGTGGGTTCATGGTGGGCTTGTCGTGGGTTTATGGTGGGCTTGTTGTGGGTTCATGGCAGGCTTCTGTGGGTTCAAGGTGGCCTTGTTGTGGGTTCATGGTTGTGGGTGCAAGGTGGGCTTGTTGTGGCTGAATGATTATTGGCTCATTATGAGGGATCAGTGTGGAGTATCCATGGGTAAGAGCTAGACTTGGGACTTTCTTGATGACCTCATCCTAAGATTACCTGGGGTTCATTACGAGCCGTCTGAAGAAGTAGGTCCACGTGATGTAGTCCATGGCATCCTGCTTGGATGCGATGGTGCCAGCGACTATTTCCGCATTCAGATGCTCAGCAAGCACGTCCAACAAACTAAACAAGAAAACAAACGACCGTCGTCACAGCAGTCAAAGGAGAGATGGTCGACAAGCAACATCAGACAGTTGACAGCTCAACAGCAGCGACAACAACGAGCAACGATGTTACTCAGGGACAGATTTCACAAAACAACGAGATTGTCCTCGAATGACCTGAGATTGAGTTGTTGGTACAGTGGAACGCCACTATAACGAACACCACTATACCAAACATTTGGCTATACCGAACATCATCCTTGGCTCCCAATTTGTTAATGTACAATGTATAGGCATGCTGAACATTGTTCACTATAACACTACACCACTACAACAAACAATTTATGTGCATCCCAGCATGTTTGTTTAATATATAAAGTGGTGTTCCACTGTATCACCATGGTGATTTGTACACAATGACATCACACTTTGCTGAACAATACGGGTGATTCCAAATAAAGCGCCACCAAGAGTTTGCAATGCATTGGCCAATCACAATTCACAGAATTTGTCGGCAGATTCCGCGCATTGTAATTGGCCAATGTGTTGCAAACTCTTGTTTGCGCACCAAGGAATCTTGGAATCGCTCAAATTAAGATTGTACATTATTTTTTATTAAACGACAGAATGTAAACTATTGAACATTACTGAACCAATAAGAAAATGTAAGTAGATAGTATCTAAGGCATGGCATGAGGTCTAGCTACACGAAATAATTATACATACTTGGACTCCACAGGGAAGGGCTCGTACAGGAACTTCTTGTAGAAGTGTTTCTTGATGTCGTGAACGAAGATGACGGCGGTGCCCTGGTCATCAAACTGAGGGCGCCCTGCTCTTCCCATCATCTGCAAGACGTCTGAATGAACCAAGAGAAGAGCAAACGATTAATTCCTTCGAGCAAACACAGCTCTTAGGCCTAAGTCCCCATGAGGCAAAGTGGGGGCAACAAAGTAAACTGCATGCAACAATTAGGTAAGGTAAAAAATTTTCATATTTTTTCTGGCAGTGTGTTGCTATTCCCTATTTAATCTCGTTTTAAGAAGCATGCTCCCTCTGGATTTGACGGGGCATACACCAATTAATGATAAAGACCCAACACAGCCCAAACCAAGCACGGAAATAAATTGAGACTTCAACAGTTTGATGAAGGCTAGCACAGTCCGCTGCCGAAATGTCGCTACCTTTCAGCCAACATCGTGAGCCATCGAACATTTAGCTTCTTACCATGTTAAAATCGTTATTTCTTCTCATTTTGTAGCCTGTGATCTCCAGAATACTGTAGTGAACCAGCGTGCTACCAACAGCCTTCTGTTGGCAGTGTCCTAAACTATCAAATACCCTTGTTCAGTTGCCAGTCAAACGCTATACCAAAGCTCTATCAACTGAGCTATCAAGCACTATGTTGGTGGTGTCCCGAAATTCCAATTACCGGTACCTTTTTTCTATTGCTAGTCAGACAGCCATGAAACCACACACAAACCACTATATTCCAATGATCATTACATGCAACATTATTAACACAAAACTGCAAACCTGAGAAACAGCATTTCAAGGATCACTCGAATAGAAAACAGCTTTTTATTGATTCTGAAAACAAAATTATGGGCCATGTCAAAAAAAAAAAGGAAAGTTACCTGTGATGGGAAAGTCAACGTATCTTTTGGTTTTGCCGTCAAAGAACTCTGTGCCCTTAATGATGACCAAGTGGGCTGGAAAATTGACTCCCCAAGCGAGGGTACTGGTTGCAATCAAAATCTACCAATGGGAAAGGAAAAGGAAGAGTTTTACATAATTAATTTTCTTACAATTTAAAGGTATTGAAAAGTGAACAAAGAAAAATTGACTGGAGCGAGGATTCGAACCGGCGACCTCCTGAATACCGTACAGGCGCTCTACCAACTGAGGGCTGGATGGCTCAGTTGGTAGAGCGTCTGTACGGTATTCAGGAGGTCGCCGGTTCGAATCCCGCTCCAGTCAATTTTTCTTTGTTCACTTTTCAATGACTTAAAAAAAACTCAGTCAGTTTCCCTTGTGGTTATTTCACGAATTTAAAGGTATTATCATACTTTGGAAGCATACCGAAACAGAAATCTTCACAGATGGTGACGGTAGAAGCATATACCATTTAAACATTTTCTGCCTGAAATGTCGTATTCATCCAGAAAAGAGTAAAACCAGTGACCAACATTATTTTTGATCTTTTAAAGATAAAAAAAAAAAGAGAAAAGACTTGAAAATACTGTGGCCGTTTTTTCACTATTTTCTCAAAAAGTCGGCACCGTATGGGACTGACATTTTCACACGATTGTTACTGTATCTTCCTTGATATTTTTTCCCATGAATCTGTATTTCTTTGACAAAAACCATCGGTCCAACAATCAGCCAAGATTGTTCCAACAAGTCGGCCATGTTTGGTCCAACTAAACGGTCATATCTGGTCCAGTTAATCAGCCATACTTGGTACAACCACTCCAAATCTACAGTCAAACGCTACGGTCAATAACGTACCTGGATCTTCTGGTTTACAAAGAGTTCCTCCACAGTCCGTCGGTCTCGCTCGTGCAGGCCGGCATGATGCATCCCGATGCCAAAGGCTAGGCACAGCTTGAGATTAGAGTCCTTGATAGCACTGATCAGATTCTCAATCTACAGAGGGCCCCAATGAAATAAAGAACATCTGTTTAGAGGCCTCCTTCAAAGTCAAGGATGGGAAGGGTTTTAGACATTGGCACGGCAGACAAAAAAGAACCTTTCCTTCTTCCAGAACTAGAGTACCAATTCCTACCTCCAGCTCAGCAATTGTTTTCCTTCATTTTCCTTCCATTTTAATACAGAGGGCATGTTTGTTTCAGACAGGCGATCAGTGATCCTGCACATAAAAGCTGCTCCGAATCCCATTTTAGCGTATCCTGCATGGGAAATGGAACCTGCTTGTTTAATGCACAGGATCCACGTCCCATGCAGGATATGCTAAAATGGGATCCGGATCAGCAGAATCTGTGATCTTGTGTGTGAAACAAGCAGGCCCATTGATTTGCAAGATCACAGATCGCATGCCTGAAACAAACAGGCCCAAAAATACAAATGTAAATCTTGAATCACTTTCAAGAACGAATCAATCAACAAACAACGGGGGGAGTCAGGTTGGCGTAGGGGTTCTTTCCTCGCCTTTCACCTCTGTGGACCGGGTTCAAGTCCGGCTCGGTTCACAAGTGGATTGGGTTTTCAGTCCCTGCCTGATTCCATGGATTTTACCCAGAATATTACTCTGGGGTTTTCCTCCCACCTCTAAAACTGCATCTTCTTCTCATCATCTTTCCATAACAGGTTTCATCAGGCTTGCGAGCTAGGGGCCGTCCATAAAGTACGTACGCACGGAGGGGGGGAGGGGGAGTTGTTACCGATGCGTACGCCATGCGTACAGGGGGGAGGGGGGTTCAGGCCAATGCGTACCTTACGCAAACGAAAAATTTGCATAATCATTTCGCTCGAAAAGAGAGGGGAAAAACCAGAAAAAGCACCAGGATTTATTTGTTTTTTTCCTTTTTTTCTTATTCAATGTGATAAAAAATAGTGAAATACATCTGTAAATGTATAAAAACCTGTTACACTTTAGTCATTCATTTCAAAATTTGAAAGAGACGTCCCAATAACGGTACCGGCCCGGATTATTGTGACATATTAATGATGCAAAGAAAGGTACCACGAGAAGTGAAAAACCAAATGTGAAATGCGTATGCGTACAGGGGGGGAGGGGGGGTTGGGACCATTGCGTACGCCTTGCGTACAGAGGGGGAGGGGGGGGGGTCAAAAAAGTCGGCATTTCGTGCGTACGTACTTTATGGACGGCCCCCTACAGTGCCTTTGTCAGTTTTGAGGAATCCTTGGTGTCATTACCAGAAATAAATAATAATAATAATAATAATAACAACCTCAGTTTCTTGTCTTGTGAATGTTTGGTTTCGGACACTCGTACCTGTTTTTCCTCCATGTGCAGCCATTGTTTGGGATTATCCTCGGCGGCGAGGTACGCGATCAGATCCAGAGCCGTCAGCCTCGTCTGTCGCCGTGATGATACAAAGATCAGCGTTGGTTTGGTTGGAGAGTGAGTACGGATGGCTGCAAGGAAATGCACATTCTGCTTTATAGAAGACATGGTTATCAGTTTCAACCATAACAACATTTGGGGGTCATTTTTGTCAATATTTGGTATTTTCGGTTCCTGAGATTTTTTGTTGTTGTCAAAGGCATGCATGTGCTTTGAGTACAATTATATATTTTTTGTATTTTTGTGAATTAAGCCATAATTTTTTTAGCCATTAAGCCATCTTCTGGATTTTCATCATAATAATTTGTTTAAATCAAATCTCAATCAATTACCATTCTGTAGTGTCAGTACAGTATTAAAGGTATTTTTACGTATATATGGCAGTGTTACCGTGACATCCTTCACATTTTTCTTGTACCAGTTCATGTCCCCAATATTCCAAGACTCAATTGCAAAAGCTATGTGGGGTAAAGATATGATAGTGTTGCAGAAATTGTTGCTAATGTAAATATCTTGAAAAAGACACTGCTGCATTGATAAAACCATTTTTAAATTGCATTGACACTACAAAATATCTACAAATACACGTACATGTACGTTAATTGTTTCTTTTTGAATTTCAAAGGAAAACTGGGTAGATGAGAGTGTACTGGACTAACCTTGGAAAGCAGGCTTGTTCATGGTGGCCATGCGGGGGCAGTAGTGTTTGCCTGGAAACCCCTGGATGTGAACTTCAAGAGGTACCGGCCGGACAGATGGCCGGAAATTGAACAGTGAGTTCTGCGGTCAAACAGAGAGTGAACAAAAAAAAAGAGACAAAATAAAGCAATTTAAAAATTACATTTGGTAAATGTATATTGGAGTGGATGTATGTGTACGGATGGACACTGCACATCACAAATGTCAAAATAAAAACCATGTCAGATGACCACTGAGCTACTGACCTGTTTGATTCCCAGCCAGTCAGCCAGGTCTCGGGCATTGGCCAGAGCTGTGGACAGACCGATGACCCGCAGTGGCCTCTCAGTGTGAGAGGAAATGAAGTTAGTCCGTGAGACGATCACCTCCAGAACTGGACCACGTTCGTCCCCTGAAGACGCAGACACCAAGTGAAAGAACGGTTAAAGGTAATATCATTCTTTGGTTTTTGTCCAATAAATGCATATTCATGGGCAAGAATATGAAGAAAGAAACAGCAACAGTCACCTGTGAAATTTCCAGTCCCATATGGTACCCACTTTTTGAGAAAACAGTGAAAAACGCACACGGTATTGTCAAGTCTGTTCACTGGCCCATGGACTACTACTGAAACAAGTACTCCACCATCTTGACGATAAGGCCGAACAAAAAAATTGTTGTGTTGCCCTCAGCGACCGACCGTAAAATGCCAAAACTTTGGGTCGGGATTATTATTGATTTTTTTTCCTCCGAGTCCTAAAGCATTTTTGACAGAAAATGTAAGATTTAGCAGTAAAAAAGCGTGTCTCCTCAAAACGACCCAAGACCGTTGAATTATAAGCCCTGGTGACCATACATCCTGCTTGGTATTCGCGATAAAATTATGTTTGAAAGTCGGCAAAAAAAAGAAAAGAAAAGAAATCGACCAACCAACCAAAAATTTTAATTTTTCCACTTGAGGGCAACACAACAATTTTTTTGTTCGGCCTAATCGACTATCAAGTTCTGTTTGTCATGTTTGTGTGTATAAAGTCAGAAGCCAAATAACTTGTTGAAGAACTACCATACTATCAAATACACACAAGTTATAATTCAAGTCTAATTTTGTTTTAGAAAAACAGGAATGACAACTTTTTCATTTTCAACAAAACTACTCCACGGACAAAACAAAATTGAACGCTTAGCCAAAAAAACAAGCACAGTAATTATAAGTAACCTTTCTGAGCTAAGTACAATTGTGTGTACATAACCTAAAAAGGAGAAGTCGGCCAATTACTGCGATATCTGACACCAAACTGACAGCTTGGGTTTGTATTTGATTGAATTTTTTTCTTCAGCCAATTATTCAATAATTGGACGTGGGACTGACGGCTGATGTTTGTACAAGAAATTGGAAATTGAATGCATTTTGATATCTGGGTTAAGATGGCCGACGTTTTTCTTGGTGATGACAAAACACGATGCATTATTATTAACCCTATCAATCTTAACGTGTTTATTTTCTGTCTGGCACACACATCATCGATGAAGGCCTTCCATTTCTAGCCAATGGGAGACCGGGGTGTCACAGGGAGTCCCTGGCAACGCAGTGATTTGGCCAATCACCATGGACTTGATATGCAAATTTATGTAGAATGGCAGAGGTCTCCCATGAAACATGACTACAGTAGACAGTATCATGACAGGTTTCCTATGGGAAATCTACTTGCACACATCCAAGTGTAGGGGAATACATTGCATTTTCAATTGTGCACGCTCTGTTAGACATCCGTCGAGTAACTTCTTAACAATACCTGGTATCTGATACTCTTAATATTCTTAGACTGCATCATGAATATGACTGTGCATTCCGCCATGAATTTGACAATGTCTGCAAACGAGACTGCACTCAGCACTGAGGGCGAGATTTTGAATATCGTCCTAATCATTCTCAATCCTACTGTTGACGTTGAATCCATTCTGCCTGCTGGTGCTCAGACACGTCGACAACATACAGGAGACCACCAAGGTGTTCCTGCGGTCCATGACGGCTGTCGATTTGGGTGTCGGGCTGTTCGTGGCATTTCCCGCGAGCATTTTTGCGATATGCAACGGGCAGAGCGTAATGAGCGCCGACGTGATATGCGGCATGCAGGCTTTCCTAGCCACGCTGTGCCCGTACTGCACGGTGCTCTCACTGCTGTGTCTAACAGCGGATCGCTTCATGTCGGTCGTGTACGCTCTACATTATGCATCGCTTGTCACCGTCACCAGAGCCAGAATCGCCGCCCTCTGCATGTGGCTGGTTGGAATTCTCGCCGTGGTTGAGCACGGCTTCGTCACGAACTGGACGCCCGTCTACAAAGACAGCATGAAGTCGTGTTTCTTTTTCGCGGACGTCTCGATCTTCGGCCACATGCAGGCCATCCGCCTGGGCATCACCTTCAGCTGTGTCCTGATTCTGCTGGTCACCTATGCCAGACTTCTTCTCATCTCGTGGAAGCACAACAAGCGCATCGCAGATGCTGACCGCCATGCCGTCGTAAACATGCCCGTGCGTATCGCTGGTGGGCGGTTGGAGAGACCCAACATGAAAAGTCTGAGGACCGTCCTCGTGGTGGTTGGAACCAGCTTGGTGGCCACGATTCTGCCGCTTGTCTTCCCCCTGATGGAAAGCTACGATGCCAACCACGGGATGGCTATGTACCTCTTGCCCATCCTGACAGGCAGCTGGCTCAACGTTGTCATCTATTACTGGCAGAATAAGGAATTCCGTCATGTGGCCCATCGCCTGGCCAAGTCCTGCTACCACAGACTCAGACTCAAAGACTAAGCCCTGCCACTCACAGGCCTTTGACAGCATCCTTGGGCCAGAGCATCAAGTGTATCAAGGGTTAACCCTAGCCCCTATCATCCAAGTATAGCCAGTTACATTATACTACAATACACCTATCTACATGTACAGTGTTACAACTGTTATGTCAATTCACAAATCTAGACCGCAATTTGACGTGTTAATGTATATGTAGTACAGTGGAACGACGCTATAATGAACATGATGGGACGCACAGATATTGTCCATTTTAGCGGTCGTTCGTTATAGTGATTTAAAGAACCATATTCCGTAAGTATTGTACACATATATAGGGAGCCAAGGATGATGTTCGGTATGGCCAAATGTTTGGTATAGCGGTGTTTATTATTGGTGGCATTCCAGTGTATTTATGATTCCAGCATTCCAGTGTTAAATGTCAATGAGCACGTGCCTGCACCTTTCCCCACAGTCAACTCCACAAAGCTGAATGAACATAGAGGATTGTACACACTCTAAATGTGAACTCCAACAATCAGCCAACATGGGTAGAGCACCCATATTATATTCCAGAGGTCATAGGTTTGAATCCCGCTTCAGTCAGTTTCCTTTGTTCACCATTGAATGACTTTGCATCACCTTGTAGATTATGGTATTTGACAATTTCTGCTTAAAGTTACAGTACAGGATTGGTAACATACCCAAAAAGAAATGTTCACAGATTTATGTATAACTTTCAGGGTGTAAAGATGGTGCAGATAGAAAACATACCGTTAAAATATATTCACCTGAAATTGTATATTAATCCAGGAATTAGTAAAACAAAGACCGAGAACAGTTTTGATCTCGGGGTAAGATCAAAACCATGTATGTTTTATAAGAAAAACTGAGTGAGGTTTTCGCTATTTTCTCGTGACTCAGATGTCCGATTGAGCTCAAATTTTCACAGGTTTATCACTCCATGTACATGGTGGTTTAGACAAAGTGTGAATGCTGTTCTGTGATCAATACCAATCACGTATTATAACTGAAATCCTACCCAGCAAATGGATCTCATCAATGACCAACAGCGCCACCGCCTTGACGTATTTCCTTGTCTGCCAGCTGCGACTAACGCCGTCCCATTTCTCTGGGGTGGTGACGATGACATCAGCGCTGCCAATGGCTCTGATGTCTGGCATCACGTCTCCCGTCAATTCAATAACACTGTGTAGCAATGGAAGGATCAATTCATGTCACTTTGTGCAGTTAGCTTTAAGAAAGATCCTTTCTAAGATCGAAACGTCTGGCCCTTCTATAAACTCCAAGCATGTTAGATATTTCAGGTCATTATTTTGGTTGATGAGCAGTTTGCAGTTTATTACTTGTACTGAATACATTTTTTCAATGTGTCTTCAAAATTACCAATACAAATTTACTAAGATTGCTATTAAGGAGAAACAAAAATCTGTTGTAGTTTTTCACAAGATATACAAACACCAATTCGCAATTTTGACTTGCAACCTCACAATTTGTCTTTGTTCGCCAACATTTTTATTTTTGTAGGAAGAAATGGCACTTTCAATCAGATTTGTTTGAATAATACTCAGTAAGAATGTTTCTTACTTCTTGCCCAATTTCTTTTGTAGTCTGATTTTCCAGTCTTCAATTCTTTCTCTGACCAGCGCTTTGAGTGGGGCAATGTACACCACCTGTCAATAAATCAAACAAAAATGATTTAATGTTTAATTGATTACTGAAGTAATTTAATGAAATTATAATTCACATTCTTTAGTTATTTTTATGGTATTCTGTGTCACTTTGTAATATTCTGTAGTATTCTATGGTAATTTTCAATAATATTCTGTGGTATTTTGTACTATTCTGCAGTATTCTACAAAAGTTATTTTCTGTAGTATTTTGTGGCATTTCTAATTATTCTGCAGTATTATATGTTACTTTCTGTTGTATTCTGTAGTATTTTGCATTATGCTGCATTATTCTAGTTATTTTCTGCAGTATTTCTTTGTGGTATTTTGCATTATTCTGAAGTATTCTACAGTTAATTTCTGTAGTATTCTGTGGTATACTTCAGTATTTAATAAAAGTCTACAGTATTTTGCAGTATTCTGTAATTTTCTGTGATGTTATACAAAATACATTGTGTTGTATTTTATCAAAGTACCGGTATCATTATTGCATTTCATTGATTAAGGTGTTCTGTAGCCATGTGTTTCTATCACGGTACTGGGGTCGATTTCACCAAACTCATCGTAACTTAATATCAATTGTAGGACTTATGATGTATTGCAGCCCTACATAGGATAAAATGGGATATCCTTTACAACTTGAGTTACGATTGATTGTAGGGCTTCGTGAAATTGACCCATATTGTTTCTGCATACTGTTACCTTCATGCCTGGCTGTTCGTTGAAGACCCTAAACATGGCTATTTCGGCAGCTATGGTCTTGCCCGAGCCAGTGGGAGCTCCCAGGAGCACGTTGTGGTTGGTGTGGTACAGAGTGTGAAAGATCTGCGTCTGCAGAATGTAAATCCACGACACACAAAACACAAGGAATGTTTAGTTGACAGAAAGCCGTGCTAAACTGATGAAAAGTAAAGAATATCCATCATTGTGGCAAAGAACATCATGACAAAATTTCCAAGTCAAGTGAACAAACAACTGGACAAAATTATACGTATTAAAATTGGAGGTTTTCTGCAGTGGAAACTCAAAAATAAAGTGATGTGATTTTGCCCGGTAACCCATTTACAAAATAAAGCCTGGGTACCAGGCACAATCAACCGGTGACCGACAAATAGTCGCTGATCAAACTTGGCCTGTGTGTGGGGCCTAAATTAATTAGTTTCTCCTTGTTTTCATTTGGCTTGTGGTTCTTGCACATCGAGTGTGCCGGATGGAGCTTCCGGCTGCATGACACAATGTGCCAAGGTGTGGACAGAAGATAGAGTCAATTTGGAGACAGTATTCCATACCTGTATTGGGTTGAAGTGGGTGAATTTGTACAAGGCTTCATACTCCGGCCTTCCAAGGGCGGCAATGGGTAACGGAGTCAGGTCAAGCAGAGCTGCATCAGCACAAAAAACAATTATCATAAATTTTTTAAAACTTAACATTTAAAAAATGAACATTTTTGTTGCCGCCTACAAATAAAAAGAAAAGGGTTTTTCCACATGGTGGATACAGATAAGGCCTTATCTTGGCCTACACATTTTTCAAAGATTTTGGGGTTCTTACATGTATGTGGAGGGTGCTTCTCGGGAAGGATGAGATGCTGGAATGAGATGGGGCAGACGGTTTCCGATCCCAGCCAGCGATCGGACACTGCCTTGATGTAATACTGACTGGGCAGAGGATCAAAGATGGGAATGGTGAACACCAGGCTCTGGGGCTCTCTGCCACGAACCTGTGAGAATGAAAAATATAAATTGCCATGAGTGATCCCCCATATAACGTTTCTCTGGAATATTGTACTGGTGCTCTGCCAACTGAGCTAGCCAGCCTCATGTTTGCGGTGTCGCAAATTGTCATTATCTTTGTTCGGTTGCAACTCCTGCAAACATCAATGGGTGTTTCAAAGAAAACAATCTGCCCTATGTACAAGGAACACGCATATTATCACCATGTATGGGGGTTTACGAAACAGAGGCTCAAACTCAGGCTCCAGCTCTGTCATCTATATGCTGATTATAAAGGTTGTGGTTTTTCATTGAAGCTGGAGCTCTGTTTTCCTTTTCAAACCTGTGAATCTACTTCCAAACCGTATATCAAAAGCCTCTATTTTGATTCCCATATGATCTTAGAATGTATCCACGAAATGCAGCCTGAGCCTGAGCCTGAGCCTGAGCCTAAGCCTGAGCATGAGCCTGAGCCTGAGCCTGAGCCTGAGCCTGAGCCTGAGCCTGAGCCTGAGCCTGAGGCTGAGCCTGAGCCTGAGGCTGAGGCTGAGCCTGAGGCTGAGTATGAGCCTGAGCATGAGCCTGAGCATGAGCCTCCATTTTGTAAGTCTTCTATGTCTCCACTCAAAGACAACTTGAAATATTTGAGAACTGCACAGTGCAAGAGGCTTCTACAACTCTGTCAGTACCTGTTTCTTGTGAAGCAGGAAATACTCCGAGTGGTAGATGTGGTTGTTGTCCGGATCCTCCACCCAGATCCACCAGGATTCCGAGGCCGTGCCGTGGATGCGGTCGTTCCACTTGAAGGCCGGCGTGATGGTCAGCCTAACCCGCAGTATGGTCCTGGTGATGGGCTGGATGGTGGCCTCCAGCTCAATGTTGGGAAGCTGGTTGACGCACTCTTTGACTTTGTCGCCCATGCTGACATGTTGGATTAAGTGACCTTAAGGGAGGACAGTTGAACAAGGTAGATTTATAGACCCTTAGCACTGGCCATCTTTTGAAGTCAATAAGTGAGGTTTTTCCTAGCGTAACTTCTAAAAGCTTGATCTTTGAAAAAGTCAACAGTTCCACAAAATAGGCAATTCCTACCGATTTCTGAAGCCCGCATCTCCCTCAGTTTATCGACGGTCAGCCTCCGTGATTCCAGCTTGTTCTGGATCTGTTGCGAGAGCTGGGGAAATTGGCGTAAGGGATTCTCGTGCTCCCAGAGACGCCGGTCCACCATCTTGGAAAGTTTGAGGAGCTGGGAGGCCATGGAGGGCCAGCCGCTGCGCAGGGTGATCTCAAAGAGAGCTCGAATAATCCGGGCAGAATTCTAAATAAGAAAGATGGCGACAAATCAGACTGCTTCAATCCCTATCAAAGTATTGCACATGAAGCTCTTTTCTGCAAAACTTGTGTCTTTCGAAATCAATCTCAATAATCATGTTAACATCTACAGAAACCTAACAGGATGTATTAGGTTAAAAGTAACTTGTCCTAGTACATTGCAGCAAAGCGATGTTGTCGCACACTTACTGTAAAAAGTGAAATTTTCTTTTAGCTAAGTCCCAGGGAATTTTGGTGAATCTACAAAACAAATCATTACTAAGTAGCATCCCTTGGGCACATTTTTAAATCTTTCAACAAAGTTGGGCCACCAAGCATAGAGAATGTTTAGCATAAAGTTGATTGTGATTTTTTTACAGAAGTTACTCTCTCTCCTGAGGACGGCAAGAGATGTTTGCTCTCACCGGTCCCTATCAGGACCACACACCTTCCGAAAAGAGTATACATGGTGTCTCTGCAAGTCTCACTTTATAGTTCTAGTCTCTCCCCCATGTAAAACTTCACATCCCCTATACTTACCTGGGCAACATAAGCGAGGTCCGATACCAGTGAGAAGCTCTCGACAAAGCCCCTTGAGATGTAGGTCTGCAGCAGGATGTTGACCTTGCCGTGGGCGTTCTCCGCCCCGCCGGCTGCCGGCAGCAAGCAGTCGCCCTCCGAGTGCTGCCCCAGCTCCTGCAGTTCATCCTCTCGTACCTAGACCACGAGACAACCGTTTGAAGAATCATCACCGAAATATCATTGGGATTTGTGATAATACAGTGGAACGGCGCTGTAACGATTAACGAACATGGTAGAATGCACAGATATTGTCTGTTTTATAGTGCTCATTTGTAATGGTGAATTGAAGAACCATATTGGGTATGTATTGTACATACAAATTGGGAGTCAAGGATGATGTTCGGTATAGCCAAATGTTCAAATAGTGGGGTTCGTTATAGCGCCATTCTATTGTAATACCAACAATCAAAAAATATTTGCCATCAAATAATCATCAAATCTCTTAAATAATCCTAAATTAGTATAGTTTCATTGCTTCCGGCTGGCAAATGAACAAAGATAATTGACAATTTGGGACACCACCAACATAGGGCTCAAAAGGTCAGCAGGTAGAGCACCAGTACCTATATTCCAAAGGTCGCAGGTTCGAATCCTGCTCCAGTAAATTTTCTTTGTTCTAGTCTTAACTGCTCAGAGTAATTATTTCCAAACGTAAATTTAGAGATTCTGTTTTCAGAGGAATTAGAACAACGTGTATGGATGGAGCCCTCCATCATGGAGGTGGACAAAAAGCCAGAGCTTGTCAAGTGGAGACCCCAATGAACAAAACAGGACAAGAACGGTTAGAATAAAGAGACAATGTTCGGCCAAATTCTGACCAACAACCTTGATCTGCTGGAACTCCTGTGCCTGCGACACCATGTTGAACACGCCGGCCTCCGTCATCAACGGCTTCAGCAAATCATTGAAGGTCTCGATGGTGGCGTACTTGATGTAGAAGTGGCTGGCGATACGCCCCAGGTCGGTGGAGTTGAAATCCTTTGTTGTCTCGTTGAAGCGGATCATGTGGGCCTTGTCCAGGGCCCGGCCGGCCTTGATGACCAGCTCGTTGCGGTAGTTCTCAAGGCCGGGGTCATTCTGAGATTATCAAAGATTATCATGGATAATCAGGGGTCGTTCTGGATTATCTTGGATCATTATGGATCACCATGGATCATCATAGATTATTAAAGGTAGTATCATACTTTGGTAAGACACCAAAGCAGAAATGTTCACAGATTTACGTATAACTTACAGGGTATGAAGATGGTGGTGGTAGCAACATACAGTTTAAAAATTTTCGCCTGAAATGGTGTATTTATCCAGAAATTAGTCAAACAACTACCAAAAATCTTTTCTATCTTTTAAAAGATCAACAATAAAAGAGAAGAGACTTAAGGAATACTGTGGCTGTTTTTCACTGTTTTCTCAAAAAGTGGGCAACGTATGGTACTGAAATTTTCACAGATTACTTTTACTGTATCTTCCTGTATTTCTTAGCCAAAAACCAAAGTACGATGTTACCTTTAATGGATCATTATAATTCAATATGGATTATCATGGATTATCACAGATCAGTATAGATCAGTATGGATCACATGGATCATCACAGATTATCATGAGTCACGATTAATTCATGTTCACAGACTATCAACAATCTTAGGAATGATTGTAACCCATAAAGAAAACCCAAAATAAATACAACTTAGCTCAATAATCCCCCAAAAGTAAACTAAATTAACCCCCAAATCAAGCATGAAAAATATGCAATAGCTGAAATATTAAAACAAAATTCTATGTAGCAAAATGACAAGTACATGTGAAACAAAAATCAAACTGATTTCCATGACAGCACAAACCTCTTTGCTCTTATAGTTGATGCCATAGACCAACGGATTGAGATGCATTCTGACATAGAGGTAGGTATAACTCAGCCATCTTACTGCCTCCTCGACATTGCTCACTGTACCAAGAGCAATCTGTAAAAATACAACAAAAACTCAAAATCAACGAACTAAAAAAGAAAGAACAAAATCCTAATGACCATAATGTGGGAATTGTAATGCCAACATTTATTCTGCACAAGCTGCAAAACTTTTCTATATAAAACATGTGACCGATGTCTTCCAAAGCTTGAATGGAATTATCCACCGTGCATAATTGCTGAACTGCAGTCCGAAGAGGTCGTTGACTTGTATCTGGAAATTACTTTAATCATCAAATAACCACAAGGGAAACTGACTGAATTTTAAAGTCATTGAAAAGTGAACAAAGAAAAATGTGCGGGATTCAATAATTGACTATTGGGGTTACCACCAACGTAGGGCTGGATGGCTCAGTTGGTAGAGCGCCTGTACGGTATTCAGGAGGTCGCCGGTTCGAATCCTGCTCCAGTCAATTTTTCTTTGTTCACTTTTCAGTGACCTGAGATTACTTTCACAGCAATTATCGATAAAAGGTTCCACAAATCGTCCACCGTGCACTGGTCTACTGGTTTTATAGCTGTTAAATCCCCAAATTTCCTTATTTTGGTACATTTTTATGTCAGTCCTAAAAAAAATCTGAAAATTTGAATATCTGGGGACTACATTCAGACAACATTGTCCAACAAAAAATGGCCCAAGAAACAAACAGGGCCCAATTTCACAGAATCCTTTACAACCTATTTTTGTGCTTCATGGGCACTGCTACATGTGAAATCTATTTCATGGAATCCGTGAGCAAGGATTTCGGTTAGGGAAGAATTTCTAGGGTAACCGTGATTATTTTCTGCTAACACGCCGTCAAATGCATTTTGCAGAAAGTCCTTGCTTAATACAGTTACCAAAAAGGAAACTCTCCCGTGAAATAGGCTAACCGCAAGCAAAACAAATCTGCTACTGTAAGCAAAGACTTTTAGCTTACGGTAACGGATTCCATGAAATTGGCCACTAACATCCCAAGAGCCCACAGCCGAACAATCGAACACCAACAGATAAACACACAAACTATCATACAAAAGTATCATACTTTGGTAAGAAACCAACAGAAATGTTCACAGATTTACGTATAACTTACAGGGTATGAAGATGGTGCTGGTAGAAACTTACCATTAAAATGTTTCAGCCTGAAATGGTGTATTTATCCAGAAATTAGTCAAACAATGACCAAAAATCTTTTTGATCTTTTAAAAGATCAAAAATAAAAGAGAAAAGACTTCAGGAATACTGTGGCCATTTTTCATGATTTTCTAAAAAAGTGGGCACCGTATGGGACTGAAATTTTCACAGATGACTGTTACTGAATCTTCCTTGATATTTTTGCCCATGAATCTGTACTTCTTTGACAAAAACCAAAGTATGATACTACCTTTAAACAAACAAACAAACAGGCAAGCAGACAGACAGACGGACAAACCCTGACCTCAGCGTTCATGTTGTCCTCCAGGCTCTCGATGAACTGACTCTCGATGGGGTTCTGCCGGGTCATCATGGCCAGGTATTGGGTCAGCTTGTCGTGGGTGGTGATGATGTAGCCCTGGCCGTAGTCATCGTACTGCGGCCGGCCGGCGCGGCCGAAGATCTGCATCACGTCCAGGATGCCCAGGTCCTTGAAGTTGCCTTTGTAGGCGTCGTAGAGTTGAGTGCCCTGTTTTAGATGACACAATGAAGGGCTGAAATACTTCATAAAAAATCTTGGGGGTTTTATGCACTGATCCGACGGAGCGACCATCGAAGTAGGAAACACCCGCCATTACTGCAGTGTCCCCACCCGCCTTTTGTCCGGCACAAAATAATTTACGCTCCGCCGCACCCCTAATCATGGGACGTACATGCACCCTGCAATAATAGTGTAGCGGAGCGTAAATTCTTTTGTTGCCGGACAAAAGGCAGACAGGGACACTGCAGTAATGGCAGACAATATTTCGTGCCGTCAGATCGGTCTATACAAAAACAAACTTGTATTTTCTTTTTAAAAAGGAAATAGGCCAAGATACTAAGGGGAACTGAAGATAGAAACCAACATTCATCTTCTGAAACTTCGGAAAATTTAAAGTTCTTCGTTTTAAATATATCATACAAATCAGACAAATATATCATAATACATGTATTATAAATAAAATGGATAAATGGATAGCTGATATCTTTGACGTTGCTTTAATATGAGTTCATTACATTGTCTGAAATTGTGTAGCTGGGATGTGTATTTAAGTTTGAGATGTCAATGGCTTGTAACGTTCCCTAAGAACACAATGACTATTCTTTAATATCAGAATCGTTCCTCTATTTTGAGCAGGGCTGATCGGTTTGAAGTCCGGCCTCATTCACCTTGATGATGACGGCATGCGCAGGAAGATTAACACCCCACGCCAGCGTGGCCGTGCAAACCAGCACCTTGACGTGGCCATCCCTGAAGCAGCGCTCCACCAAGGTACGATCCTGACGAAGCATGCCGGCGTGGTGGGTGGAGAAGCCGTCAGGGAACAGGTCCCGCAGCGGCTTGTTGCGTGACCTGGCCACCTGGAAGGTGAGGAAAGAGGTGATGTGATGAGGTGAAAAAAGGAAGCTCAGGCTCAGGATCAGGCTCAGGCTTGAGGCTCTGGTTCTGTCATCCATATGCTGAAAATACAGGCTGTGGTTTTTCATTGGAGCTGAAGCCCTGTTTTCCCTTTCAAACCAGAAAACCTACTTCCAAACTGCAGTCAAAAACCTTTATTTTGATACCCGTAAATTTAGAATGGATTCACAAGTGGTGCAGGAGCCTGAGTCTCCATTTCAAAAAGGTCCTTAGACATGCTTATGTTTGTGTAAATACCGTGTAAGTACTCTTTTGTAGGTGGGAGGTTTCACTCGACGTTTCCATCAATATACTCTGCTCATCTCCTAAGGACGAACATTGCACACTGTTTAAAAACGTTCGGCGGGCTTCAGAGTCTTCACTCGTTTTTGAAGGGCACAAAATTACCTGTTTTTCGGCACTTCCAAAGGACGGCGTCTGGTCAGGCCTGAAGAGCATGCTGTCCCCTTGGGACTTGCCGATGTCTCGCAGAGTCTGCGCTGTCTTGACTGTAGCATTACGTGCATGAACAAACACCATCACCTGATGAGATTACACAAGAGAAATACATTTCTGATAGTTACTTTGTACAGTTTGCCAAACGTGAATTCTAAAGTTTCTAAAGTTGGCGGATGCATTAAACCTGGTGTAGGCAAGTCACAAATAGTTTCGTAATGAGAACTTAAAACTGAGATGAGATCCAACAGATTTCACAGAAATGCAGGCTTCTGGTCCAACCATAACTGAGCCATTCTGTGATTTGTCAATGAGTGTATTAAAACTTGGACAACCTTCCAAAAATGGTCATCAACTCTCCACTATAACTGTTGAATTCTCTGCATGTCTTTATACCCACAAATATCACCCACTGCACCCATAATAAGCTGACTTCTAGTTTAATAACGAGACCCGTAAAACACGTCATTTACACAAAGATTTTGTAGCAAGGTACTGAAATTAATTAGGCACAAACATCTCATAGGGACAAGGTATATTCAACAATAAGAATATAATCATCATGATCAAATTAGCATAAATGCATGACAGATTTCTTTCATGTTGATGCGTCCAATGAAGAGTGACAAGCCCAGGTTACCAGTGGAAATTCAGTGTGATTTATATTGCATCCGACTGGTCCTCTGCTGATTACATGGTAGGCTTTGTACCATCACAGATTGCCAAGTGGTATAGTCTGTTTATGAAGTACAAAAAAGACACAGAATGGCTGTTGACATTGACGGTTGTTGATTATTAAAATCTGACCTGTCAAAGTTGTCAAGCCAGCAAATAACAACTTAGGAGGATAGTATATAAGCAATAAGAGCTTAATGACCACAAAAAACATCTGAAGGACTAATTCTGTCATTGATCTAGATCTCTGCAAGCTGATTGGCTCTGAAGGAAACAGCCAAATGGTTATTGGCATTTCGCAAGGATGCTGTATTCAGAGAAGCTCATTTTCACTTTAGACATGATATGGCTTGGATTTCTGCCTGATGCCCAATGTAATTTTCACCATTTGTCACTGTTTGTAATACCAACAAAATCCAGCATACATTACGGAAACTATTTTGTTCTGTTAACATCTGTGAAGACGCCGTATTAAGTTGGAAGAATGAATACGACAGAATCTGTGACAGATAATCTGTTTGTTATCTTTGCCTTCACACTGGAAGCTCTGTCGATTGCCTTGGTGGCCATTCTCAACCCGCTGAGTCTGGTTGTTCTCTGGCGCGCCACCGGCATCCAAGAGACAACCAAGATGTTCATGGCCTTAATGACAGTGTCTGACCTCTACGTTGGGACCATCAACGGGATCATGAACTTGCTGCAAAGTGTGCACCAGAAATGGCTGCTAGGCGACTTTATGTGCCTTTTTACATTTGGAATCCTCTCGGCAATCTTTAGCAATCTAAGCATTGTGTCTCTGGCTGTCCTTACGATTGACCGGTACATTGCCATCGTCTTTCCTCTGCGCTACCCGAGCTTGATGACGCCACAGAAGGCAAAGATAATTATTATCGCCGTCTGCACAACCGTTCTGGTTTTGAGTGTCCTTTTATTTGGCATTGCCACACACGCTGCAGTGTCCAAAGAAACTCTCCTATGTGTACACATTGATCAAATCATTAACAAAATCTCAGTGGTTCTTATCGTTGTGCCTGTACTTGGAACAATCCTGACTCTTTACGCTCACATTCTCAAAGTGGCTCAAAGCCAAGCACGACAAATTGCTGCTCAGAACCATGCCGGTAACCCCGGGGGACCAGCTGCTCCACCGCGTATCAATTCGAGGTCAGCAACGACTGTCATGATCATCACTGGTGTCTTGATACTCAGCTGGATGCCTGGTTTCACTTTTTATTTAGTGGAAGTGCAAGACGAAACTAGAAGACAAGTCTACGAAACCATGATACACACTCTGTTTATCAGTAATGGCTGGATGAACTGTCTCATTTACTACTGCAGGAACAAGGAACTGCAACAAGCATTCCGCAATATGCTGTCCTCCTGGCGTGCAACTCAGCAACCTTAAAGGATAACTATTTTGTGACGTCAAAGCGATAACCATAAACATGGATCTAAAACCTCCCGGAAATTAATCATCTGCTTTTTCAGAACTGTTAAAGCCTGGATGCAATGTACTCGGATGAGAAGAGTGTGCTTTCTTTGTAAATTCCCCCTTAGGCCATAAAAAAAAAATTGTTGTATTGGTGTAACGGAGGTTTGGAAAATTGGGTAGGGCGGGCTTATTTATTTATTTATTATTTTTTTTCCTGGGGTATTAAATGCTTTTCCCCTGTATATCACAGTATTTGACGTGTCAAATAAAGACAAGAAATGACATAACAACTTTAACCAGTCTGGTTTCCATCTTTTGCTCCTTTTAAGCTTTCAATCTGCATAGAAATTTGCGATTTTTTTGTAACTTTTTTTTTTCCCCGATTTGTATTTATTTATTTCTTTCTTTATTTTTTTTTGGTTTGAAATGTTTACGGTCGGGGCATATTTTTGGGTCGGGCGGGTTACGCCAATACAACAATTTTTTTTTTATGGCCTTAGGGACTTGGCGATGTCTCTTAGATACGATGTCTATTAACTAACAGTATATTCCATGCATGAACAAACACCATCTCCCAATGAGAATGCACAAGAGAAATACAGTTACTGATTGAGATGGGACTTTGTGCAGTTGCAAAATACAAATTTGAAAGGCAGCATCTGAGAGTGACAGTGCACCAAACATATGACTGTATAAAAACTATGTATTTCATTTATCTGTATTTCTTTCTTTATTCCTTCGTAGTTTGAACATTTCTCGAGGTACTTTCAATCATATTGTATTCTTAGAGGCAGTAGATTCATTTTTTTTTTCTTGAAGTAAGAATGTATTAAGAATCTGAAGCCTGGGGCCGATTTTATAAAGCTCTGCGATGCTTCGCAACTCGATTTGCGACGCATCCTAGCTGTGACGCTTCAAATCTATGCGGTGAGTCCATAGAGAAAGGATGCGTCTTAACTCTGCCACGCGTCTTTAGTTTCATGAAATCGGCCCCTGGCTCTTCTAGTCACATTAGCTTCTGGTGTCTATAGTGAGCCAACAAGAAATGCATATGACTTCTAATACAGAAATTATGCTGTTTCCTGATCCAACTGTTGTCCGCCATTTTGAAATTTCTTGAAGAATTAAAGCTGGACATACTAGCACTAAACAGTTCACTTCACTGTGAGCAAATTGAATACTCTTCACCCTTTCACAAAAATATCAACCACTGCGGCCATAATAAGTCAAATTTAACTAAGCTAAAGATTTTACCTAAAAAAGCAGATATAATTTTAAAAAAAAGGGTTCAAATCAAGGCACTGATATTTATAATCAGCAACAGAAATTAAGGAACGGAGAACAAATTCATTTGAACGGCAAGAATCTAATCATAAATGCTTGTCAGTGTGTCAAAGATTTCTTTCAGGAAGATGGAGCCGGTATAAAATAACTGAGCAATTTCATCACTGAGTGACAAGCCCAAGTCACCGGCCAACATTCAGTGTAATTGATATTGATGTAACTGGTTCTCCGCTGATTACATGGTTGGCTTTGTAGCACCACAGATAGCGGTACAGTCTGCTTTATTACGTACTTAAAGGCACAGCATGGCTGTTAACATTAGCCACAGTTGATCAAATCTGACAGGTCAACGTTATCAAGCCAGCAAATTCCAAATTAGGAGGATACGAACAAGTGACAAGTAATATTGAGCTTAATGGCCACAAAGAGCATCCCAAGGACTAATTCTGTAACCACTCTAGATATCTGCAAGCTGATTGGCTCTGACGAACGGAGTTGTGCCAAGAGGAAACAGCCAAATGGTTATTGGCATTTCGCAAGGATGCTGTATTCGGAGAAGCTCATTTTCACTTTATACAGGATATATATGGCTTGGATTTCTGTGTGACGCCCGACGTAATTTTCACCAAATGCAATTCCAACAAAATCCAGCGTACTTGTTCTGTTAACATCTGTGAAGACGGTGTATTAAGATAGCAGTTGCAAAAATGAATACGACAGAATCGGCGACAGAGAATCCATTTGTTATCTTTGCCTTCACGTTGCAAGCTCTGACGATTGCCATGGTGGCCATTCTCAACCCGCTGAGTCTGGTTGTTCTCTGGCGTGCTACCGGCATCCAAGACACAACCAAGATGTTCATGGCCTTAGTGACAGTGTCAGACCTCTACGTTGGGACTGTCAACGGGATCATGAACTTGCTGCACAATGTGCACCAGAAATGGCTGCTAGGCGACTTCATGTGCATCTATGTATTTGGAATCCTTGCCCCGATATTTAACGAAATGAGTGTTTTGTCTCTAGCTGTCCTTACGATTGACCGGTACATTGCCATCGTCTTTCCTCTACGCTACCCGAGCTTGATGACACCAAAGAGGGCAAAGATAATTATTGTCGCCGTCTGCACAACAATACTGGCTTTGAATATTCTTTTATTTGGCATTGCTACCCATTCTGCAGTATCCAAAGAAACTCTCCGCTGTGTGTACACTCAACCAACTTTCATCGACATCGCCATAGTCACAACATATGCACTTGTACTTGGAACAATCCTGACTCTTTACGCTCACATTCTCAAAGTGGCTCAAAGCCAAGCCCGACGAATTGCTGCTCAGAACCACGCCAGTAACCCCGGGGGAGCAGCTGCTCCACCGCGCATCAACTCGAGGTCAGCAACAACTGTCATGATCATCACCGGTATCTTGTTAGTCAGCTGGACACCTGGTGTCATTGCCTATTATGTACAAGTGCATGATGAAATTGCAAGGAAAGTCTACAATACCATTGCATTCACCCTCTATATAAGTAATGGCTCGATAAACTGTGTCATTTACTACTGCAGGAATAAGGAACTGCGACAAGCATTCTACAACTTGTTGTCCTCCTGGCGTGCAAATCAGCAACCCTGAAGGATTAAGGACCATATGTTTGAGATGTCAAAGTGATTTCCCACAAATACACTTCCAAAACTACCGGCTAATAATTACCGGTATTTGCTTTTGGGGTTGTTAAAGGCGGGCATGTACTCAGACCACAACGGAGCATGCTATAGGACTTGGTGATGTTTCGCAGAGTACTTAGCATTACATTGTACATGCATGAACAAATCCCATCACCTGATGACAATGCACAGGAAGAAATACAGTACTGATAGAGATGCCACTTTGTAAATTTACAAAACACTTTGATGAGTATTTCCTCATCACAAAGTGGGAAGCCTGGGTCACCGGCCAAAATTCAGTGTAATTGATATTGATATGTAACTGGTTCTCTGATGATTACATTGTAGCACAACAGATAGCGGTACAGTCTGCTTATTAAGTACTTAAAAGGTACAGCATGGCTGTTGACATTAACAACAGTTGATCAAATCTGACAGGTCAACGTTATCAAGCCAGCAAATTCCAAATAGGAGGATACGAGCAAGTGACAAGTAATATTAAGCTTAATGACCACAAAGAGCATCCCAAGGACTAATTCTGTAACAACTATAGATATCTGCAAGCTGATTGGCTCTGACGAACGGAGTTGTGCCATAAGGAAACAGCCAAATGGTTATTGGCATTTTGCAAGGATGCTGTATTCGGAGAAGCTCATTTTCACTTTAGACATGATATGGCTTGGATAATTTCTGCCTGATGCCCAATGTAAATTTCACCATTGTAATACCAACAAAATCCAGCATACTACTGTTTTGTTCTGTTAACATCCATGGAGGCCGGCACCGTATTAAGATGGAAGTTGGAAGAATGAATATGACAGAATCGGTGACAGAGAATCCATTTGTTATCTTTGCCTTCACGTTGCAAGCTCTGACGATTGCCATGGTGGCCATTCTCAACCCGCTGAGTCTGGTCGTTCTCTGGCGCGCCACCGGCATCAAAGAGACGACCAAGATGTTCATGGCCTTAGTGACAGTGTCAGACCTCTGCGTTGGGACCATCAACGGGATCATGAACTTGCTGCAAAGTGTGCACCAGAAATGGCTGCTAGGCGACTTCATGTGCATTTTTACATTTGGAATCCTTACGCCAATCTTTAGCAATTTAAGCCTTGTGTCTCTGGCTGTCCTTACGATTGACCGGTACATTGCCATCGTCTTTCCTCTGCGCTACCCGAGCTTGATGACACCAAAGAGGGCAAAGATAATTATTATCGCCGTCTGCACAACCGTTCTGGTTTTGAGTGTCCTTTTATTTGGCATTGCCACACAAGCTGCAGTGTCCAAGGAAACTCTCCTATGTGTGCACATTGATCAAATCATTAACAAAATCTCAGTGGTCATTTTCCTTGTACTTGTACTTGGAACAATCCTGACTCTTTACGCTCACATTCTCAAAGTGGCTCAAAGCCAAGCACGACAAATTGCAGCTCAGAACCATGCCGGTAACCCCGGGGGACCAGCTGCTCCACCGCGTATCAATTCGAGGTCGGCAACAACTATCATGATCATCACTGGTGTCTTGATACTCTGCTGGATGCCTGGTTTTACTTTTTATTTGGTGAAAGTGGACGATGAAACTGGAAGACAAGTGTACAGAACCATGATATACACTTTGTATATAAGTAATGGCTGGATGAACTGTCTCATTTACTACTGCAGGAACAAGGAACTGCAACAAGCATTCCGCAATATGCTGTCATCCTGGCGTGCAAATCAGCAACCCTGAAGGAAGACTATGTTTGTGACGTCAAAGTGATAACCTCAAACATGGCTGCAAAACTGCCCGGAAATTAACATCAACCACAGCGCCCATATATACATGTAATAAGTCTAAGTTAAGTTAAAGAGTGACCTCAAAATGCAGATATAAGCACTGATATTTATTATCAGGCACAAACATTAAGGAACAGGGAACAAATTCATTTAACAGCAAGAATAGCAAAGATGCTTTAGTCAAGAGTGTCAAAGATTTCTTTCATAACAAACGGAGGAAGTGAAATTGATGAGTAATCTCATCACTAAAGTGACAAGCCCAGGTCACCGGCCAAAATTCAGTGTAATTGATATTGATATATGTAACTGGTTCTCCGCTGATTACATGGTTGGCTTTGTAGCACCACAGATAGTGGTACAGTCTGCTTTATTACGTACTTAAAAGGCACAGCGCGGCTGTTGACATTAAGGACAGTTGATCAAATCCGACAGGTCAACGTTATCAAGCCCACAATTCCAAATTAGGAGGATACCAACAAGTGACAAGTAATATTAAGCTTAATGACCACAAAGAGCATCCCAAGGACTAATTCTGTAACCACTCTAGATATCTGCAAGCTGATTGGCTCTAAAGAATTGAGTTGTGCCAAGAGGAAACAGCCAAATGGTAATTGGCATTTCGCAAGGATGCTGTATTCGGAGAAGCTCATTTTCACTTTAGACATGATATGGCTTGGATTTCTGCCCGACACCCGGTGAATTTTTTTACCATTTCCAATACCAACAAAATCCAGCATACTTTAATAAATATTTTGTTCTGTTAACATCTGTAAAGGCACCATATTAAGATTGAAGTTGGAAAAATGAATACGACAGAATCGGTGACAGGGGATCCGTTTGTTATCTTTGCCTTCACGTTGCAAGCTCTGACGATTGCCTTGGTGGCCATTCTCAACCCGCTCAGTCTGGTTGTTCTCTGGCGACCAAGATGTTCATGGCCTTAATGACAGTGTCTGACCTCTACGTTGGGACTGTCAACGGGATCATGAACTTGCTTCAAAGTGTGCACCAGAAATGGCTGCTAGGCGACTTCATGTGCATCTATGTATTTGGAATCCTTACGCCAGTCTTGAACAAAACAAGCGCTTTGTCTCTAGCTGTCCTTACGATTGACCGGTACATTGCCATCGTCTTTCCTCTGCACTACCCGAGCTTGATGACGCCACAGAAGGCAAAGATAATTATTGTCGCCGTCTGCACAGCAGGGTTCCTGATGAATATCCTTTTATTTGGAATTGTCACACAAGCTGCAGTATCCAAAGAAACTCTCCTATGTGAGTACACGGATCAAACTATCACCAAAATCTCAGTAGTCATTTTCCTTGTCCTTGTCCTTGGAACAATCCTGACTCTTTACGCTCACATTCTCAAAGTGGCTCAAAGTCAATCACGACGAATTGCAGCTCAGAACCACGCCGGTAACCCCGGGGGACCAGCTGCTCCACCGCGCATCAATTCAAGGTCGGCAACGACTGTCATTATCATCACTGGTGTCTTGATACTCAGCTGGATACCAGGTGGCACGTCCTATTTTCTGGACGTGCATGACGAAATTACAAGAAAAGCCTACCAGACCATTGCATTCACTCTGTATATAAGTAATGGCTGGATAAACTGTTTCATTTACTACTGCAGGAATAAGGAACTGCGACAAGCATTCCACAACTTGCTGTTCTCCAGGAATGCAACTTGGCAACCCTGAACGATAAATGGCGAGGTTTAGATGCACATTCAAGCGTATAAAATGTGTTAATGTTAGTGTCCTTTTTGTTCACGTCATCACTTAAAATCATGCATTATACTCTCATACAATGTAGGCCTACCTCTCACAAACGTAAAAAAAAATGTGAATAGTGACAAGTACATGTTAGATTAAAACATGAAAAATCCGGCTCTTATTTGGAAGAGTTCAGTTAAAATTTAGCAGTTTTTTGTTAGTCATAATGAAGAATAGCTGTGACCTTTTGGTTAGAGATCAAGAAATGAAGCTTAAATCTGTCATACCTGCATTTATAATCTGTTTAGTGAACCTTTTTAAGATAATAATTATCCACTTGTAAACAAAACCACATCCCCAAACACATGATGGACGCATCTCAAAGCTAAACATTAAATCGGGTAATCTTATGTGTACGTTCAAATTTGACTTCCGCGCTATAAATTCTGACATACTCCACGCTCAAGTTCTTGGTAAAAAGGCCATCAAAACCTCTGTAATGCATTTCCCATGGTTTCAAAACGTCTTGAAAAATGTCTCACCAAAGAGAACAATTATTTGGGTACATACACTTTCTCTTCAACCAATAGAAAAACGAAGAAGAGAGATTGTGTTACAACCAGAAAAAAAAAAATCCAACTTAACAATTATGACTTACTGGGGCTTAGTACATCTAGAGATTCTTTGCACCATTAAAGGAACTATCGTACTTTGTGGTACCATAACGGATACAGAAATCCTCACAGATTTACTTATAACTTATTATGAATATAATGATGGTAGAAACATACCATTTACGTTTTTTGCCTGAAATGCTGTATTTATTGAGAAAAGAGTAAAACCAATGACCAAAACCAATTTTGATCTTTTAAAGATAAAAAACAACGGTGAAAATACGTAAGAAATACTGAGGAAATTTTTTCACTGTTTTCTCAAACAGTGGGCACCGTATGGGCCTGAAAATTTCACAGATGACTGTTACTGTATCTTCCTTAAAATATTTGCTCATGAATCTGCATTTCTTTGACAAAAACCAAAGTATGGTATTACCTCTAAAGAAACATTTTACAATGGAAAGTTCAATTTTTTTAAACTCTTGTGGTAGTAATTGTTATAAACTCGCACTTGAACATTTCATTCAAATTTTGTCTTTTCACTCTTCTCATTTATGTCATCAATCTTGTGAAATGTTTTACATTACCTGTGTAGTTTAATACATTGTTGAAGTAATATGCCCATTACTTGGTGGATATGTGCCTGAAATTTAAGTTGTACGTAACTTTTAGTCTATGTATTTATAATCATTAATGTAATTGTTTCCTGCTGATTCCAATGATCAATTGAGCTGAAAATTTCAAAGGTTTATTTCCATTTCATGACAAATCAAATTATGAACAGACTGCAGCTGTTCTTTCAACTAAAATACCAAAGTATGATACTACCTTGCCACAAGAGGGCAGCATCTTACCTGGTGTCCGTCGTTCACCATCTCCCGCACTTTCTCGTAGCACACATTATCCATGTCGTGGCGCTGCTGCATCACGTTGGTCGTCTTGACGCCGATGTAGGACTGGGCCAGCGGCACCGGTCGGAACCGGCCGTCAAAGAAGAAAAGACCCTTGTAAGGGTTGACGTTCAGGAAGCGGGCCACGTCCAGGTAGTTGGGTAGGGTGGCCGACAGGCCCACGATACGAATCATGCTTTGGGACGATTCCACCTGTGGAACGAGGAACCGTGAAGATTTTGGTGAAACTCAAGCCTTTAAGTTCAAATTCAAGCCTGAGCTCACTATGCAACGCTAAGACAAAATTACCTCAGAAAAGTCACATTTTTTTCTAGGGGCAGATAGACAAAAAAGGATTTTCCAAAAGGAAGTATTTCACTGAAATATTAGTTTTAGTATGTACTTTGTATATAATTGGCTTTTTTAACAACATAACATTTTCCATACTTATGATTAAATGACTTTCAGTGTAATTGTTATAATTCTTTCAAAACAGCATCTTTTAAGAATTGTTCAACTGCTCTTAATGCTGCATTTTACATATTTACATAATGAACAATGGTATAATTAATCATTCCAATTACAATAAAAGTCAGACGAAATGATTATTAAATTATACCATGTTTGATCACCTGTATGTGGCATTGTCAGTGCTTTATAAATCATCATTGTTTTTCTAAATTGCATATTAGGGAAAAGGTTAGCATCTGAAAGTGAACATTTGGGAGACATCAGTCTCCTTTTAAAAGAAAAATTTAAACATCTTTTAAGACATCAAAACGATTTTCGGTCGTTGTTTTACTAATTTCTGGATAAATACACCATTTCAGGCGGAACAATTTTAACGGTATGTTTCTACCATCACCATTTTCATTAGTTATAGGTAAATCTGTGAGCATTTCTGTTTCGGTTACTTACCAAAGTATGATATACTACCTTTAATAGTACCCAATCTTAGTAATTATTATTATTGCTATCATTATGCTTAGATGATGTTTGAAGGTTTGAATGGTGAAGGTACAATAGGATGAAGATATCAGTGCAGTAACACCATGTATTAAATACTCTCGAAGATGAAAAGAGCATTTTGGACTTTGTCCAGCCCACTTGGTCTTGTGAATCGGTTTGCAGAAATACCATGTAAGAATCCTTCGTACTTAACAACTTCTATTTCGTTCGCACTTCTCGTAACGTCTAAACGTTTCGACTAGCCTGCTCTAGTCCTCATCAGGAGACCAGAGCAGGCTAGTCGAAACATTGAGACCAATACACAAAGTGCGAACGAAATAGAAGTGCGAAAGTACAAAGGATTCTTACATGGTTTTTCCGCAAACCGATACACATACCAATCGTCACCATGCAAAGCCTCAAATCTTTCCAAGTGGTCTTGTACCCTGTATCCACACTATCCTATTTCCCAGCTTTTACCTGTCTGAGCGTTCTGGCCACCAGGCTCTCTATGACTGCCCCTCGGTCGTCGTGCAGGAGATGCACCTCATCAATAATCAGCAGCTTGACCAGCTGGGTCAGGGCAATGTCCCCCGTACTCTTCCTGGTCACTACGTCCCACTTCTCTGGGGTCGTCACCAACATCTGATAAAAAGAAAAACTGTAGTTACTGCATTTGTACACAACCAGGATGTTTTTTTAAAAGACCTCCCCAACAAGAAAAAAATATGGATTGTTCAAATGGCAGTGTTAAATGGTAGTGTGTGAAACATGAAAGTGTACACGTGTATACCTGTGTTTTGGCAATCTCTGCCTTGGTGAGCTGCATGTCGCCGGTCAGTTCCTTGACAGCGATTCCCAGGGCGGCTAGCCGGCCGCCAAAGTTCCTGACCATCTCGGCGGCAAGTGCCTTCATCGGAGCGACGTACACAATCTTTATGATTGACCAAAGAAAAATCTCTCTGTAAAGTTTCAATTCAAATTGTACTGACATCTTCAAAATGTTAAGGCAGGAAAATAATCCATTCAAAAATAACGGCTACCAAAATAGGGGCTTTTGGTTTGAAAAGGAAAACAGAGCTTCAGCTTCAATGAAAAAACACAACCAATATTTTTAGCATATGGATGACGGGGCCAGGGCCAGGGCGAGGGCCAGGTGCCAGAGTATGAGCCTGAGCCTCTGTTTCATAAACCCCCATGAATAATTCATTAGTCTAGTTCCCAGACTCTCTTCAGTACCTTGAACTCGTCCTTCTTGATAACGCCCTGTTGGATGTGCTGATTGAGCTCATGCAGGATGGTCAGCATGGCTATATTGGTCTTGCCAGCACCGGTCGGGGCGCAAATCAGCAGGTTCTCATTGCTATAGTAAGCCGTCTCAAAGACCACTGACTGGATGCGGTTCAGCTGACGCGTGCCCTCAAAGGCAACCTGACTAATCTGGACAAAAACAAACAAACAGAATATGGGTATCAGCAACCAAAATGTCTCAACCAACTTTCTCTCACGTCCCCTGTACAAGAAAGACGAACTTCAGCCAAAAAAATTATATTCTGGGTCTTATACGAAAGAACAGGTAGCATTACTGGTGGGGAAGGCAGCTGGGCGGTAGAGCTGATGAGGAGGTGGGAGGCAGGCAGGGAGTTAATCAGGTAAGTGATAACATAAAGCCATCAATACATTTTCAAAAATGAATCAGAACACAATTTCATCACTTGGACTCTTTCTCCTCCCGATTTAACTCCCGATTCAAATGAGCATCAACTTACTTCATCCAGTTCCGCGACAGGCACACGACGCTGGCCGATGGAGGTCGGAGCCGGCTTGGATGGCGGTATGGTCACCTCTTCAAATATCCGGTTGTTCTTCCGTTCAAATCCTTCTGGCAGCATAACCTGAGAATCAAGAGAAAGACACAAGGTTTCCACACTGATAACATAGCGCCTTTTGCGGATATTTCAGAAGTGGGGCCAATTTTACAGAGCTGATTAAGCACAAAATATGCTTATGCATGAAAAGTCTTGCTTGATCAGACAGGATTGCCAACCAAATTCTCATGTGATGTTTACTGCTTTTGCCTTGTATTCGGCCATTGTTTGCTGAGCATAACATTCACAAGGAGTTTGGGCTGGTAAACTGAATTCATCTACCAGGGTTTTTGATGCTTAAGCAAATTTTGGTGCTTAAGAAGCTCTATGAAATTGCCACCTGTACAGAAGAGGTATATGAGAAATGCATAATTATATGGGACTGGTTATGTTTAAGTATTGTGCACAAAACCCCATAGGCCAGGCAAAAGGACTTTTGTCACTTTAGGATTCACGACAGTATGTCTGTCTGCCTACAGTTACTGTCAATCTGTCTTCTAATTCGTAATACTTCCCCCACAGACACCTACCTTGGCTCCTCCCACAAAAGCAGACAGCTTCTGTGCTTCAGCTAAGGCATCGTAGACATTTGGATATGCAGCAATTGGTGCTCCTGATGTACATGTACGCTTGGTGAACAGAGGCATTTTACTAGCATCAATGAGAGCACGCTCCCTGCCACAAGCAAAAAAAAAAAAAAAATTTAAAATCTGTATAAATAAAGGCTAAATATCCATTTGCCATTGAGAAAGATCCTAGGATTGAAACGTCATGCCCTCCTAACTCTCCTCACTCTAAGGTAAATGATCCCCGATTCCTGCTTTTAAATTTTACCAATGTTGTGTTTTATAATAGACTTTATTAAACGAAAGGTCTTGCATGGGAGAGGAATGGTTGGGATGAACATGTCTGTTGGCTATGAACATCATACTCTATGTGCTGTCTATGTGCCCCCCGAGTTCATCCGACCTCGCGTTGCCCAAATTTTCACTCCTGGTCTTGAGCAGGGTTGAACTTACAACAGGGTTGAAATTTCAAGTGAAAAACAGGGCTTACTTGTACCCCTGCATTACCCCGTGCCCACTCCAGAGATTATGACTAGGAGAGAAAATGCCTCTCATTACGATAAGATGAGGCTACCGAGAACCTATTCCTTAATGTGCTACCTTAACCCTGAATAATCTAATAATAAATTTCATCTGGTTGGCTGATGATACAGTCAAGCCAGTGATCACTAACCTCTGCATTCTGAGATACTGAGGGTCGAAGAACTGATCTCCGCCAGTCGCCGATGGGCCACCGCTCCCCCTGGCCTCCTGTCGAGCTATCCTCTTCTCCTCCTTCCTGAGCTGCTTGCTCAGTTCCTTCTCCTGCTCCGACTAGGGACGACATAATCAAAAGCAAAAAAAAATAATGCCAAATTCAAGGCCCATGGACAAAAATACGGGTGCTTGACACGGGAAGGTAGAGTACAGGCACCTTATGCGGGCCCTGACGGCAGCCTAACTTGGTCAAAGTCCACAAAGTCCATGGGTGTACAAGTATATTGCCAAATGCTGGCCATGGACTTCAGCAAGGCTCCTAGACAAAATCTGCTTTTCCTCTGAAGAATGCATTCACTACGGCTTGATTAAAATTCCACTGTACCTGTATGAT
The DNA here is from genome assembly GCA_963971285.1 of Astropecten irregularis. NCBI lineage: Eukaryota > Metazoa > Echinodermata > Asteroidea > Paxillosida > Astropectinidae > Astropecten > Astropecten irregularis. The sequence goes on along the minus strand of OZ020249.1, from coordinate 17,708,359 downwards.
GACCTGACTTCCATACGTAGGACGGGACTGTCTTTCTTTCTTGCCCTCTACAGAAGAAGAAAAAAACGAAGTATCCAAAAGGTATGTCAAGTGGTCAGATTAAATGGAAGACAATTTCCAAGAGCTGCAAAGCCCAGAAATATAGGGCAGTCGGTCATTGGATAGATTGGATAGTCAGCAATTGAATGGTTAGCCGTTGAATGGTCAGCCATTGAACAGTGGACCATTGAATGGTCAATGTACCTGCTATGATCTGCGACATCTGGCTCTGACTGGCAGCCTGTATAAGCTGGGCACGGTTTGTCAGTAGCTTCTCGATCAGCTCAAAGCACTCGAAACCGAGCAGGTCAAACAACTAGAAAAGGAACAAGAAGGGGCAAAAAAACCAAATTACTCCTCATTTGAGAAAAACAAAACACATAGCTTCCACACTATTGAGTTCCCATTGAAAGCAGCTCATGATTTTTGTAGAGCCCTGAATACATAACAATGCTGCCTGTATTGTCAATGAATGCTTGCACGTTCACTGATCCTATAGATGGGGTATAGTAGGAGTGTGGTTTCCTGGCTTCTACCCAGCAACAGAACAAAAGTAACTGACAATATGGGACAGTGCCAACAAAAGGCTAGATAGCTCAGTTGACAGAACACTGGTATGGTATTCTGGAGGTCTCAAGTTCGAACCCCACATCAGTCAAGTTTTGATCTTAATTTTATTTTCCACTTGCCTCGTTCTGGAGCTCGTCGTTCGACTTGGCCGATGTCAACTCCCCGAGCAGCTTGGCGCACAGGGCATCAGTGTTCATCCCCAGGGGAGTACCGCCCTGCCCGAACTGGTCCTCCACCAGCTTCCTCATCCAGTTAAGGTTCATCACCTTCCTGTTGGCATCGTTGTTCCTTACCGGCTGCTTACTGGACGTAGCATTCTGCTGGGCAGTCGCGGCATCATAACCGAATTTCAGAATGGGTTCGTCACTCTCATCCTCGGATTCGGAACTGACAGGGTGAAGATTCAAAGATGAAAAGTCCTCACTTATTCCAGGTCGTAAGTTACTCAAGTCTAATTACATATCCACAACCAATATTTCATACTTGTGAATTAATTAGTAAACATTGATTGAGATCGACATACAATCCAAAATAAAATAAGTGTGTGATTTTTACAGTTAAAAAGATACAGTGTATTGAAGTTTCATTTTTGAGTTGAGCTGGAGGAGGTTATTTCTAACCTTGGTAAAATCTACTGTAATGCCGTAGTCATCTTTTATATTAACAACACTACAGTGATGACATAAGTACTGGAGTAGACTGATTTTGGATCCCCGAAAAACAATTTGGGGATTTCTAGCGGGGAAGTCTTGGAAAAGGTTAAGCCTAGAGGACACTGAAGCTTTATGACCACTTGGACCAAAGAGAAAAAGGTCTCATAAGAAAGAACAGGTAGCATGGATGTTGGACAGGCAGGTGAGTGGTAGAGCGGATGGGGAGGGAGGCAGACAGGTGAGCAACTAAGTAATACCATAAAGCCAAAGTATAAATGTTCAAAATCTAGTAATCAATCAGAACAAAATTTCATCACATGGACTCTTGATGGTCAACAATCAAGCTTGCTCTTCTGTTTGAATTCTCATGCCATGATGCTACTCATCCAACAAGTATATGACCTACCTATAGTCGCCAATGTCCAAGTTTCTTGGCTCGAAGGAGAAGTGTATATGCCTCCCAAACTCCACGCTCTCGGAAGCAGTTTCAGAGATCCAACTATCCAGGTCTTTGAGAGCATCCTGAGGAACGAGTGCCATCAGGGACTGGACCGTCCTGAGAGCCTGCTGACCAGTGGAAATTGGGAAGGGACCAATGACCGCACGGAGACTCTTGGCATCACGGTCGTCGGTCAGTTCGTCCCTGTCCTTGAGCTGGGTGAAGAGAAAGACGGCCGTGGACTCGACAAGTTCCGTGGAGGCATCACTGCCAACTGTGTTGGGGTTTAGACAGGAAGACAAGTGATATTAAACCAGCAGGCACAAAGTACAGGGGCCAATTTCATAGAGCTGCTTAAGCAAAACATTTGCAATCTACAGATTGTGGTTTGAATACAGCCATGGGTTAATGCTGCTTGCGTAATTGGGCAAGACGCTTTGTCACATATGTCACCCAGGTGTAAATGGGTACCTACGAGGGTAGAAATGGCTTTGTGGTTTGATTTAGCCTCTGTGCGCTGAATACGGCAACCAGGGCTGTATTCTCCCCAGGGAGTTGAGATTGTTTTAGGAATGTAATAATTGTAGCCCAATGACCAGGGATAATACTAGTAAAACGCACATAGAGATGTCATACGTTGATTGTGATATGCGCTATATAAAAATGGTTTATTATTATTATTATTATTCCTTGATAAAACAGGACGGCCAACCAAATTTTCATGTGATGTTTACTGCTTTTGACATTGTTTCCTGAGCATAACATTCACAAGGAGATTTGGCTGGCATACTGAATTTATTTATCAAGGTTTTTGGTGCTTACATGAGTAAGCAAACTTTGGTGCTTAAGCCAGCTCTATGAAATTGGCTTCAGAAGCCAAGAGTCACAGGCACATATGGAGCCAGACATTTAACCCCCAAACCAAATTTAAGACAGAACGACATCAAGGCAGACCACAAAGTAATTAGCAATTACAAGAGTACATGTCATGGGAGACTTTGGAGAACCGGTCTTCAAGTCAACAGCACACGCGCGCGCACAACAGCGCACGCGCAATACAACGCGAGCATGCTCACAATTGTGTATACGCGTGCTGTTGACTTGAAGACCGGTTCTCAAAAGTCTCCCATTCAACCATTTAAAAACTATCACAAAACTACAAAAATCTGCAGGACTGCTGAGTTGAATCCAGTGACTGAATAGCGTGTCAGTCTGGTGCGCTCCAAATCTAGAGACTAACTCTACGTCATGCACGTCACGGGCAATTCCACGGTAACTCGCGTTACAAATAATGGGTACATTTTAGGAGAATGTGCCTATATCTCAGTCATCATTAGGATCTACAAGTTACTTTTTTCACCATGGGTAAAGTAGACATAGACTAACAAAATTAATCATAAAAGAAAAACATCGGACAAACATAATGAGAATCGTGGCTCGTTTAATTTCGGTAACTCGCGTTACGGAAAAAGGACATGGTCAATTCCATGAAAGCCTATTTTGGCAAAGTCTCCTCATACTAGACAATCTTGATAAAACCTTTCCTTCCTTGAATTGATAGTGGGGTATGACTTATCAATTAATAATATCAAAGTTGAGAAATAATGAACTGGTAAAATGCAGGGAGCATATATGTCGGTAACTCGCGTTACGGTAACTCGCGTTACATCATGTCCATTCAAACAGCTCGGCACAAATTATGGACATACAAACATTCTGATGACACTTTATCTTGATTTAAGTATTTTGACAGATGCCCTCTTTTGTAGGTTGAATAAAATTAATGTCTACAACACTTAATTTACTAATTAACTTCAATTTTTTAAAAGGAATGTGCTAATTAAGAGCTTTGCTCACTCAAATCAGAGTGTCATATTGAACTTAGATATGTCCTGATTATTTGCACTATCAGTGTGAAAACTGAAAATAAAAAGGATTAACTTTGAACAAATGAAAAAGTTGTACATGTAAGTCAAAAGAAATATATTCAAATAATACTGAACTTGAAAGCTTGGAATTGACAAGTAGTTTTGTTTATCATTAAAACCAGATGAAATAAATTACAATACTTTAGCCAACAACACTAGTACAGCAGACATACATGTACTTACTGTCGGTAAATGTAATACTTTCCATTTAGTTTTTATTAACATAGAAGTAACACTGTTAACAAATTTGCAAATACATATTTAACTTGCATAAAAGAAAATTGAATCATGGTTTAGTTTTCTTCTTTGGAAATTAACATTATTTCTATTTCAGGAACTTCATGACACGCCTGAATTATTCAAATACAAATTATGTAAAAAAAAAAAGAAAAAAAAAGAAAAAGAAAACAACTACCTTTTTTGAACATGTTCTTGAAATTGACAGAGAAAAGAAATGGGAATAGAGTTTTTAGAACTACTACAAATGTACACACTATGAATAAATGCTATAAAGCTAATAATAATGGAACATGCTTAAAGTTAGGAGGAAACATATTAAACAAGTGTTCTTCAATAGATGTCCATTTGCTAGTAATGTTAGTTTGGATTTTCCTTTCTAAAACTTTTGTTTGTGGTGAACTTGTAGTGACACCTGTTAAATGAGCAATTGCTGGGTGTTGTATCTTGAGCAGCATATTCTTCCTAATAGATTGCATCTCTGGGTGTTAGCCATTTCCAGTTTGGCCCAGCTGGCTCCATTTTAAAAAACGTTGTAACTAGTCAGTAGGCAACTTCACCTGGGTATAGTAATTAGAATGTCATTATAATCAACCGCACACCAATCTCCTACGTGTAGGCCTATGGCTGCATTTCCATTTGTAGGCATCTCTTCATTGGAAGACTAGATGTCAGTAGAGAGGAGATAGCAGACAATTTCATTATTCACATGCTTTATCAAGTGCATGCAGATGATTCCTGTTGATGGAAACAGAAAATAGAACATTTCAGCGCAATAACAGGGAAAGCATATAATTCACTTTTATTTGATATTTCATAAATGTTACAGTTTTTAAAATCTATTTTCATAATAGATACAGTACAAATTTATTGAATACACTTACCCTCCAATAATCTTGATGTTGGCAATTCAAGATGATTTTGGGTTTTCAAGAGGACCTGTCAAACACTGGTATACACATTCAGAGGTGAAAGTGAGGCCTGGCTTGATTCAGGATTGCGGCATATGCTCAATGACCTTGTAATGACCTTACTTAATATGCAGATTTCAATTAAAAGGCAACCCTCTTTTATTTCTATGCAGCATATAGTGCATAACACTGCATCTGATTGTGTTCACTTCATTCTAGGCCGATTGAGGGAAAAATTTACTTGCAGAAACATGTGTTTATAGACGGTAACTCGCGTTACGTGGTGGTAACTCGCGTTACATAGTAACTCGCGTTACACTTTTTGATGCTATTTTTTACTTTGATGGCACTGTTTATTTAGGCAAACATTTTGCTTATATAATCAGGGTGGGATGAATTTAGAAAATTCTGATCCCCAACAAATTACCTCTACTACTTTCTTCAGGATGAAAAAATATTCACTTTTTTGGTAACTCGCGTTACATGACGCAAGTGCTCAACTTTTGTGTAATGATGAAAATGTTTGGAAGATGGTGTAGAAATTTCCTCTTAGGAAACTGAAGTACATCCGATTTGCTTCCCTAAATTGAATTAATGAAAGTCCTAAAAACATTTTTCCATCAAATAAGTAAAAAATTAATTTATGCATACATTTCAGCAGTTTCGATGATTGAAAAATCTCTTTTACGTTTGTATCTGTATCTCGGAAAATATTTGACCAATTGATTTAATTCTTTTTGTTTCTTGAACTTCAACATATGGGTAAAAAATAATAACTAATTTATTTGTAGTGGGATGGACTTGAAATTTTAGTCCTATGTCCACCTTCCCGTGGAATTGCCCTCACCAAGAAAAATGAATGAAACACATTCAATTTAAATCTGAAACAGCAAATTATCAGGATGTTACAAGACTTTGAACAATAGCCAGCATGCACGATTCATTTTGAATGGGGCACTACTTCCCAAAGAAAAGTGCAGAAGTCAACAGGGGTGACACAAAATGGCCCACAAGGGCCAAGTTACAGAACACTCTCCGAAACAATTCTCCCTCTGCCAGGAATCTTACCCATCTCCCGGACGATGTGGATCAGCTCATGTAGCCTACTTGATGACTCCGACTTATGGTGGCAGATGTGCTTTTGAATCTGGAGATATTAAACCAATGGACACAATGACATATTCCTAAATTTCACGGTTATCAATGAGCAAATTACAGAAGTTTATAACTCGTACTAATTAATCAATTAATTAATTAATCATTGAAAAGTGAACAAAGAAAATTGACTGGAGCGGGATTAATTAATCATAATTAATTAATTAAACTGTGATGACTGATGAGATGCCTGTATCCGCTTTGAGAGAGAGAGTGAGAATTGTAGGTGCTTTACTTCTGGAAATATGGATGTTTGAATATGGCCAGTTGTGCTTATTAGTAAATAATTTGTTAACCGTATGGACCAAAGTAATGGGCCAAATTACATAAAATTTCAGTTCTGGGGGTTGGGTTTCTCAGGTTCCAAAGTGTGTTAATGAACTGACGTGGAAATCAATGACCTAGAATAGAAATTAGGGGCCTGTTTGTTTTACGCATGGGATCCCAGATTTGCGGATCCACGTCCTATGCAGGGTACGCTAAAATGGGATCCGGATTAGTAGAATCCGTGATCCCGTGCGTTAAACAAACGGGCCCCAAGTGAGACTTTCTTCACTGCATGTTCCTTACTTCGCTGCTCAGCTTGGTCCATGTCAGGCCTTGCCTTGTCTGTCGCTCAGCTCGCAGTCTCTGTTTCCTCAGAAGTCCTACATCTCCCTCGGTTTCGCTTTCAGCCGTAACGCTCGAAAACGCTCGTAAGGCACCCGTCAACCGTGGCAGCGTCATCTGTAAATATGGTGGACACATATGATGTTATGTAGGCATATCACTAATTCCAATTTCCACGCAGTCTGTCTAGCCGTTTGGAGCTTGGCCACAGTTCATAACTCATTAACTGCCAAAAGATGTGGCCAACTTCTCAAACCCCTGTCCCAACATTTACCATAACTACATATAGACACAGTAGGCCACGTCCATATACCCACACAGCACCAAGACACCCCTCCCCATTTCTTCTCCTCCTTTACAACTTGAAAGGCACAAACATCACTGTATATATATGTACCACACACAGTCGAGTCACAGAATTTACTCAAGAGTCAAGTTTTAGGTTATCCAGAAATAACTTTCCGTGAAATTTATATTATCTATAGTTGCAAACATACCTTATTGCTGAATTGCGTTATTCATGCGTGTTTTCCAAGTTCACAATACAACATTTGAAGTAAATGCCAGTGCCTTGTCACAGACTGAACATCATTCAATGACGAACACAACAAGAATCATTTCTCACACGTTGTGCAATTGCAAGTGCGCCCTCTGTTGGTCGGTCGTACACAAACGCATACGAACAAGGTCAATGTTAGTCGGGTGCACTTGCTATATTCTGTTTGTAAACCATCAGAGTCGTCTAGGAACATTACAGTCACCTTTGACCTTTTCATTGGCGAGTGAATGGCGGATAACTTTCGTTCAATTTTATTTTTAGAGTTAAAAATGCATGTTTTTGCAGATTAATGATGCCGTTTGGGGGAATACGGAGTACAGCATTTGATACTTAATAAAAGTAGGTAATAGGAAGAGTTTATAATTGGATAATTGACAGTCAGTAGCAGTTGGAAATGTCTTCGAATTCATCTCGTCACCGAAGACACGGCAGCGGTTGCAGCGGGAGCGACGACGAGGCCGAGGGTAGAAAACAACACCAGCACCGCCACCGGCATCACAAGAGACACCACGATCGCCATCACTCACGATCACGGAGTCGGAGTCCCAAACACAGATCAATACATGTATGTAATCAGGAAATTATGCAGTTCCTCTGCCTCTGGCGATTGTAAATAATTGAAATTGGGGACCCTCCCGATTTCTCCTGTGTTTTTGCACAGCGTGTGAAAAGAAATGTATTTACTGTTGTTTCAGTGTGTGATAAAAACACAGGGGGGTCCCGAACTTTACTAGTAATATTACAATTTACATGTAGTGTAGTGGTGGGGTATTGTGCAATAATACCAATAGTACTCCAAAAGACAATTGATTGATTTTTGTGAAACAAGCTCTGCTCCTCCTTGGTCATGAATTTGCCTTTGAAATCAAATTTCTTTATTATCAATGCTTGTGCATTTTCATTTATCAACTTTTTCTGTCATCCCTCTTACTACCCAAGGTCTTCTAAGGTCTTACATTTTGTTCATACACCATAGATGAAAAATAATATGGTGGCAACATTGTGGGTTAAGCTTTTTATGAATGATATCAATTATTTCATATCTTATTCCTTTTCAGGAAAAGCAAAGCAAGGACTATGACAGACGCGACCATTCAAGAGACCACAAACCTCTGAAGCATAGAGACCCTGATGACAACAGGAGGCGAGAGAGACATCATGAGCAGGAGCGTATTGAAAAGGAGACGTGGAATAATCAGGATAGAAGGGAGAAACAATCCAAGAAGAGGGACGTCAGGGATGCGGAGAGGAGCCAAGAGGACCGGAAACCCACAAAGGCCGAGTTGGATCAACATCTGTCTGCGATGAGGGGCAAGTGGGACAACGACCCTGAAGCAGAATCTGATAGTTCCAGGGACAGAGCCACAGCGTCAAGAAACCAGGAAAACAGTCAGGGCCAAGGCCAAGTCAGAATAAAACAGGAACGAGAGCGGAACGACGAACGGCGGACTCGGGACTTCCAACGGAAACCTCCAAATCCATTTGAGATAGACTCCACTGATGCCGGACCATCAGCTGAAGCTGTTCCCCCAGCGGAGAAAGAAAAACCAAACTTTGGCACGTCCGGGAAGCTGACCGAGGACACAAACACCTACCGGGGCATCGTCATCAAGTACAATGAGCCCTCAGAGGCTCGGAAGCCCAAGCGCAAGTGGAGGTTCTATGTCTTCAAGGGCGACCAGGAACTTCCTATCGTGCACATTCACAGACAGAGTGCCTACCTGATGGGCAGGGAACGTCTCATAGCCGATTTGCCGATCGATCATCCCTCCTGCTCCAAGCAGCATGCCGTCCTCCAATACCGCCTCGTCTCTTACGAGAGGCCGGACGGCACCGCCGGCAAGAGAGTCCGGCCCTATATCATAGACCTGGAGTCCTCCAATGGAACTTACATCAACAACAACAGAATTGAGCCAAAGCGATACTACGAACTCCAGGAGAAGGACGTGCTGAAGTTTGGGTACAGCACTCGAGAGTACGTTCTCTTGCATGACAAGTCCAAAGATGACAACCCTGAAGAGGATCTCGGTGAGGATTGATGTTGATGTTGATGAGGACTTGGCGTGGACTGAGAGTATACTCAGATCGTCTTGGACCAAATTATTAAATGAACCCTTGGACAGAATTTGAACCCAAACATTCCTTACTGACTAGAATACTTCAAATTTGCACTTACTTAACTGGCATTGCTTGTGAAACACATTGTCTATAGCAAGCCTTACATCTTTTATGTGAATGCACAATACCTTAACCTACACATGACGTCATTTAGTTAGTTAACCTCGGCTAAAAGTCAAAAGAAAACAGCTTGTTGGACGTTGGCATATCCTGTGCACTGTGTATACATAGCTGTGTTCGTCTGCATTGTTTTGTCATCATTTGACCACTAAGATGGTATTTAAAGTCCCAAGTTCCCTGATGGATGCACAAAAGTATATTGGTAAAGCCGTGTTCTTGCACAAACCCGTCAGCATTCATGTGAAATATGTGCAGAGATTGTCAACTGGTCAAGACAGTTCTCAAATGTCATCTTGATATCCCTACTGGTACCTTATCTGAAACTCTGAATTTTAAACAAATTTAACCCTAACCCCCCAGGGGGCATTTTACTGTGTACCATCCTGAATCCTCCACAATCCTCCAATGGTCGTACTTTAAAAACTGCATTCATCCTGAATCCTCCACAGTCCTCAAGTGATCTCACTTATACTCAAAATGAGAGGTACCTGAATCCTGAATCCTTCAGTGGCCCTACCTAAAAAAATGCGTTTATCCTGAATCCTTGCCACTCCTCAAGTGGTCCTCACTTGAAAATGACATTATATCCTGAATCCTCCGCAATCCTCCAAAACTACCAGGATTTTGGAGGATTGAGGAGGGTTAGGGTATGTTCATGGGATCAAAGGATTGTAAAGCATTCAGAGCTTTAATAAGATTAAGTCTTCATTAGAAATTGAAATTGAAGTTTGAGTCACCTTGAGCAAAGGACTATCGAAGTATTGATATTATTCTGAAAAATAAGGAAATGCAGTCAGTTGATTATGAGAATTAGACGGATCCAGAAAGCCCCTCCCAATGTACACATGGACAGTGAATACATGTTAATAATGCCTATGTGCACATAATTTATGTAAAACATGTGTAAATTATGCAGAAATCACGGCTTTGATTGGTCAGGAAGTAATAGTGGAGGAGCTTAGTAGAGAGTTTTTTTGAGGATGCACATGCATTCTAACCAGAAGGCCAAAGTCAATTTTTTTTTATCACACAACAGTTCTGTTGCAGTACTGTAATTTTGTAAATTGTCATTGTTGTATGTGCCTTTATTCTTCTGGCCATTGTAATTAAAACAATTTTATAAATAGTGTTATGGGTGCTAAAACATCTAACGAACACAATTGCTCTTGGGCAATAAAAAAAAAAACCTGTAAATTTCAACTTTAAGTTTTGTGAGGTGGTTCTTTTTCATAGTTGGTGTTTCATTCATTTGTTTGTGAGAAGGCATTATACATGTAATTGTATCCTTTCGTGGTTTCATACTACATACATCATACTGTAGCATGTCCCTGGATATGACTTTCAGAGCACATTATTGGCCAGGAATAAGTGAGGGTGGGGTTGAGTCTTAGTTTGAACACTCCTTTTCATATCTCCATCGTTTGAATAGGATACACGAAGTCAAATATTGGTTGATTGTTTAATTCATCACTTATTGGCCCTTGCTCTATAATTTGACAACATAATTCTCAAATGCTTTGAGTAACGAGGGCCTGACGCGTTTCAATCCTGGCGGGATCTTTATCGAAGGCAGGATCTTTGCCTTCGATAAAGACTCTGCTAGGATCGAAACGCGTCAGGCCCTCCTAACTGTAAGCATTTGATATATTTCAGGTAATTTTGGCTGACGAGCAGTTTATTACTTGTATTATAGGTTTTCCCGGTCATTTTCGGCAAATGAGCGGCCAATTTCATTTTCACGCATTCGTGTTGACGTGATTTTGCCTCCTCGGTTGAAACCGTCACTCGATTTCACTTTGATGCATCCGTATATATATAGCATTGCATTCAATTAAATTCAACTGTCGTTCAGTTTAGCCATGTAAAATCGGCATTCAATTTAGCGGAGTAACCGCAAGCAACGATTTATACCAGATCGTTACTTACGTTTTCGTTTTGAGACAACCAATTTCACAAAATGAGCAAACAAATGCAAACCCCTTTATTGCAGTGTATTGCAATGGTGTCGCATCTCATCATCCATTTTGAAATAAATATAGCACCTCCTCTGATCAACCTCTCTCTTCGTCCGGATCTCAAATACGTTGCGACAATGCTGCAAACCCTTTTACACCTGTTTATTTCTTTGCTTCTTGTGTCATTTTCCCTTTCCGTGAATTTCTATATTTCTTTGATTTGTTATTTGCTTATTCTCAAGGGAGGATTGGTGCCATGGATGTGTATTGAAAATCATGGTGTTGATGTTCAAATTGACTGCAAGCTCAATGTAATCTAAATCATTCGAATGCATCAATCAAGCGTCAACATTAGATATTCTCTCGTACAGCGACCGAAAGCTACCATAATTTTAGAGGATTTTTCAATTACAAACAATTGTTGTCAGGGGACATCACATAAGTGGTTTCCATACAAGAAGTGAACCAATTTATACCCTTTTTATTCTTATGGTACATTCATAATTTCAGACAGAACGCTAATTTGCTGAACAATTCACAGAAATGCCTGCCCCAAAACGAATTCGAATGACTAAGCGCACGCTGCCAAAAGCCGTTGCGAATTTGAATGTTGTTCGAATGGAATTTTTAATTGAAAGGCGATTCTATTTAATCGCCTGACCCTTGTGAACATTTGCTTGCACATAAAATGAAATCGAATGACTATTTTGAGGTGCCTTGCAGTTTCACGCGAAATAGAATGACGCAGCGTTTAAATTGTCCGCTCATTTGCCGAAAATGACCGGGAAAACCTATAATATAATTCTCAGTTTACAATCTCGCCAAAGATTGTGTAAAATAATGAAAAAGTGCTAAACTGCAGGCGCCCTCAAGAGATGTCACTGGACACTTTACACTCACTTTAGACTAGTCCAAAAAATATCAAGGGGTGTTTTATTATGACGATGATAAAAGTACACATATTCTGATAATAATTCGACATTACTAGTAGCATCATAGCTAATTTGTACAATAAATATTTAAAACATGATTATAATTTGCATGTAAAAGACAATTTATTGTGTACTATTTTTGTTGAACTCCGATCGCAAATCCCACTTGCTATGACCTTCCCTAACTTTTAAATGGTGCGAACCATGGAAATCCCAAACACATGAAATATGGCGACTCCCATGTCACGAGGAAGCGACGAAAAATCGCAGTCAAAAATCGGTGTTTATGTGGATGACATCAGGCCTGGTATCAAGGGGAGTATATGTACCTGTGAAAAGGAGAAAAAGCATCAGATCTACGCCATTGAGAATGGTACCGAGCACGTGCACATCTATGAAAATGTGACTAGAAAGGTACGATAAATTACCGATTTTTGTGTACATTACAATGATTACATTCCATATGATCAGAACAAAACCGCCCACAGACTGACAGTGACACTGTCCCTGTGATAGGGGGCGGGGCGGGGGTTTGGGTTGGGGGAGGGGGGATTGACATGGCCATGGTTCACAATAGCGCTCCGTTCCTAACTGTTGAATTACACTTATTAGTACTACTACTAGGCCTATCACAGAAAGGTAAACTGCATATCTGTTGATATTCATTTTTTTGAAAAGTTGGCAGTTTTTTTTTTAGGGTTTATTAACTTTATTATTCTCTCGGTCGAACATCCTGGCTTTTTTTGGTCACTGAGAAATGCTTGACAATGTGGCTTGAGTGAAAACAAGCAAACGTAGCACAATGCACTGGAGTGTATTTACAAGTTACATTGTATTACACAGTAATATGTGACGTGTTGCTGGCCGACAATAAAAATAGATGAAAGAGACATTTTAACTTAAATGTTAGGGGTCGGTGACACAAAGATCGACATTCAACATGCATTACAATGGAGAGTTAGCAACTCACAAACACTATTAGTATTAAACTGCTGATACTAAAGTGGGTAAGATTGTGACTCTTTCTCAACGTAAACAGGATTGAGATTGATCTAGGGGGAAAAGAAGCAAAGTGCAAGACCTGCATAGGTAATCCTTAAATGTTTCCAGTTCTTTTTAAATATTTACAGGGGATCCTTCATTTGCCAAGCCAGAGCCGTTGCATGTGTGTGTCAAGAGATCCATCAGGGAATGAGCACTTGATTTGTGGGATACAGGATGGAAGAGTGCTTCATTGGAATTTACAGCACCTCAGGACGGAGACCAGACCAAAGAAGAAGAAGAAGAAGAAAGAGTAATAAACGCTTTTAACCATCTATCCGCTGTAGAAAAACTTGAATATTAAAGCATTAATTGTTACTCTAGCAAAGGAACAATGGAAATTTTATGTTTTTTCAAGATCCCTGCCCCTTATCAGTAAATTAACATACCATGATGTACTTCTTGGTTCAGTGAATTTCTTATATTTTTATTGCAGCAAGAACAAGAATAAAGAGAAGCAGCGGGCATCAGATCCTTTGTTGGAAGGAAGCAAAGAGGACATATTTGGAGAGCTCTTGAATACCGACACAAGACCTTCGTCGCCTCATGTACCATTGGATGTGGACCAAGAAGGCTCATTTGAAAATGTCATCCTTTTGGGGGATGAAGATGTACTTCTGACTGAGCCCAACGTCCGAGATTTGATGTGCGTAGGGGGAAGTCTCGTCACGTGTGCAGAGTGCACAAAGGGATACACAGTTTCTGTCTACCGCCGACAGGCCATAGGCCAGTCTCAGCTTGGCTGTGCCTCCACATCCCATCATGTTCATGATGGGAAAGGTATTGGATTCGAGAAGTCGCCAGCCTTCAGGATATTCTTACTCGAGAACGGAATGGGATCATCCAGTCACCACGGCGTTGAGCCTGTTGGCCAATCTGGAGTCTCGCATTGTGTGGGGGACTCAACAAAATCTGGGGCTGAGGGATTGTTGGGTGAAAACCAGACGCCACAGATCTTGTGCATCCTTTCACAGAGTACCTCTAGGAATGAGGAAACATTAGTCGGGACTCCTGAAAGAACCTGGACATTAGAAGACCGTCTTTATAACCACCTCTTTGGTGCAGACTTAAATTTCCTAGACACCCCTATTATCCTAGTTTGCCTTCCTGACGGCCGCATATACTACATTCCTTTGAGAACTCGTACCAGCACCCAATTCAACCAGACCAAACCGGCTGGAACAGGATCCATGGGGTTTGGTCCAAATCTGTTCTTTGTCTTGGAACAACCAGTGGCAACAATTCATTGTTATAATGTGACAGATGCAGACATCAAGTCTACCGAAAGAGGACTCCCTTGCAACTGCCTGAGCATTATCGGACGATATGGAAGGATCGTCCTGATCACAGAAAATGACTCCAGTGACGAGAAAGAGGCCCTCAACTTCACCGAGAGTTGCATCCAAGGACCTGTCCAGTCAACTTGCAGGACCAAAAGGCCGACTTCTTTACTGTACTCAACTGGAAAAGAGATACACTGCATCTCATTTCAGGATGTTTCGGGTAGAAGTTCAGCATCGGAAACTGCAGCAAGCAGTGTTTGCAGTTCCTTTGTGCTTGAAATTGTGGACGTCGTGGCCCTAGCTGCTGTTGGGAAAGCTAGCAAAGATACTTGTAAGTAAAGGAATGACTCCTTGACACCATTTGCTAGGGGCTCTTCGCTCAGTCCAACACTAGAGGATTTTTGCAGAATTTTTGAATGTTAGACTGTATAAAACTTTGTTTTGTTTTTCCTTGTGAATCCTCTCTCTATGTGGGACAGCCTAGAGAAATATCAGTGAATGAACATTGAAAAATAAAAAACTTTGGTTTGTTTTGTTTTTTGTTGTTTTTAATTCTTAGCAAGTTCCACAATTGTAGCTCTCACAGCCGTTGGAAAAGTACTCAAGCTTCACCCGTCAACGGGAGGTGTCCATGGAAACAGAAGCCGACCAATCACAGCTGCCGCTGCCGGCAAGAGAATGCAGGACTTGCTGGGAGCTATCAAGAACGTTTCAGCTCGATCGTTGGACCTTGCCAAGCTCAGTGAATCCCAGGATCGGATTCTTCAAGAGATGAGCAAGGCTTGTCATCTGGCCGGTTCACTGCTGAGGGACTACAGCTCCGGGACAGATTCTTCCATCTTGCGGGCCGAGATGAAAATCGGGTGCAGAAACGACGGGGTAGTGTGTGATCTGGAAATCTTGTGCAAACTGACCAATCACAGCCCTTGGACTCTGTCACATGGCTGGTCACTTTTGATTAGCGCAAATGCCAATCCCGATTGGTCAAAACTTGATGGAGATACGAGGCATCATTCCACAAAGAGTGTGCCATTGGTCGACCTCCAGCCAATCCAAACAGTGGAAGTTATTTTCCCTTTGCATTGTGGGAAGACCTCTCTTGCCCTGCCCGTGGATGTCCAGTTGTACCTACATTTTTCTCCCAAGGAATTCTCGTGTTCAGTCTTGCCAGTTAAACCACATTTGAACTCAGAGAGCCACTTTGAGTTTGACGATAGTGGTGTTTCATTGCCACTTACTCAACCCAAAACAGTAGACCTGTTGACTGTCGCTAGACCCATCCAAGATGTCTCAAAGGCTGCACAGGGCACCAGACCGGCCAGTCGGCACCAGACTTCAATAAACAGAGAATCTGATTGGATGACTGCATCATTACAGAGTGCAGCAAATGCAAGGTTTTCAGCCAATGGGGCAAGCTGTTCTATATCTAAGAAGACAAAGGAAGGATCAAGCTTATCTGTTGTCATCAGCAGGGATATTTGTATCTCTATCTTGGAAGGTATTATTTTTAAGACAGTCATGGCAAACAATTCTTCAGTGGACCAATATTTCTTTACCTGAACATCCGGCAATTTATGCCAAATGAAGGGCTGGGGAGTTTAATCGTTCATGCTAAAAATGTTTTACAAAAATGTATTTGTTTTAAAGCTTATAAATATTTGTTTTCTTCTCCTGTTAACATGGAAGCATTTAAGTTTAAGCCGATTCACAATCCCAATACATTTACAAAGACTAATTTTCATTTTAAAAAGTCTTATTCAGGTTTTTGAAAATTTGCTTTGTTCTTTCACTCTCTTTTAGCCCTTTATGATTTTAGATTGTAAATTTATGTTCCGACATTGACTCATCTTTAAGGTGCAGTTGTACATGCCTCATCAAAGGTCACTCAACCTGAACGGATTTTGAAGTGGCTCTTTGAGGATAACGGATTCCTGACGGAGTTTGTGAACCCACTTCGTCTAGCCACGCCAGATGCCAAGGTCGTGACCTTTCAGGTCAAAGGTCAGTGTTCTGTACCATTGGTCAGCAGGAACGCTAGAGGAGAAATCTCAGAGAAGGGTGAAGGGCAATCAAAGGCGGAAGACAAGATACCACCACGTGGTGAGGAGGCAGTGGAGATAGCCGTCGTGGCACCAGACTATCCAACGCTATGTCAACTCCAACTTGCTGTGGATAGGAGATTGAAGGTCAGTTACCAGACGCTTCTGATGAGAGAGAGGTGTCTAGAGCTACGGCCAGGCATTGGCTCATTACAAATGCGCTTGACCAGACAATAGCCATAGCCGTAACACTGGAAGTCCCATTCTGACATTGCCCGACAGTAATGCATGCCCTGGCCTCAAGGATCACAAAAAGCACAAAGTTGCTGTGCTGGGTTTCCTAAGCTGGATAAGCTGTTCAGAGACCTGTAGCATTTTCCTGTTCTTTCCAAGGGAAAAATCTCCCAGCATTATCTTGTGTGTCAAACGAATACCACAAGATCATACATTAGAAGTCAGTTCTTGATATAGACAACAAAAATAACAAATTAAATGGTCTCATTTTTTTCTGAGCCCTTCATAAAAGTTCCCAATTTTAACTATAAAGAGTAATGAAGTTGGAGTCCAGTGATTTCGTTGACTGCACTTGCATTTAGAAAGCTCTTTCTCAGAAATCTCTGCACAATTTCAGTGGTATCAGACAGAGTTCAGATTACTGCGTCTTGCAAAGTTCTTGAACATATTGTGGGTCGGATTTTAAAATAAATCATTGCTGAGTCATCTTTGCTTTTATGGAATTGCAGATGGTTTTGGAGAGGGAAGGAAAGGGACGACAAATCAGCACGTCTCACGAGAGGCTGCAGAGAGAACTCGGAAGAGTCCAGGTATGAAAATGTTTGTCACAGAATAGCGCCCTCTATGGACAGTGCAAGCAGCATATGCTTCCTTTTTTTCTGAATTGTGGAGAAGAACACTTCCCATGTAAATGTATAAGAGTACATCTTGGCCACAAAGAACATTAGCACCTTTTCCTTCACACTTTGAACTCTTTAATTTTGCCAATTCTTAATTTTGCCAATTCTTCTTAATTTTGGCCAATTCTTCTAAATTTATCAGGTTCTTCAGAGGAAACTGCAGACTGTTCAAGATGCAACGATGAAGCCACTTTCTGCAAATGACCAAAGCAATACTCATGACGGCACAGCTACACTCGAGTTGTATCTGCAAGTGAGGAACCAGTTAACCCTCATGTAAGATCTAGAGATCATACGAGGATGACCGCGGATTTCAGTCGATTTTCTTCAGACTCTTCCAATCGTCCCCCTAAAAATGTCTGATCACTGTCAATACGTCCCCCCACAAGACGCACATTATTACATATCGCCTCTCTCCACACAGGAGTATATAATGGGTACCAGTGAGGTTAGAAATGACCAGGGGCCTTTCTCAAACCTCAGCTCTGACTCAGGCTTCGTCTCTGTCATCCATATGATGAAAATATAGGTTGTAGTTTTTCATACAGCTGTGTTTGCATTTTCAAACCAGAGAATCTGCTTTATACAAATCATAATTTTTTATTTTTTATTTAAAACATTGCCTATTGAATACATTTTTATAATAGTCGCATAATTGAGATAAAATTGGTTTCTTCCTCAATAAAATAAAATGACAGCATTCTATGTTTTGTGTTGTTATTTCTTTATTCTGATACAATACTACCAATTTCATACTATAAGTCAAAGGGCTGGTTGTTTTGACAAGCAATTTTATATACAGTTTCTTTTTAAGATACATGTACAAAAAATGAAAGGAAATTGCAAAATACACAAGAAATCAGTTTGTGATTTGTTGTCATTGTTAACCCTAACCCTAGGAGTTCCACCGTGTTCTTTCAAAGTTAGACACTGTAGAGTTGGACGAAGTTGGGCCATCAAGCTAGTCCCAATAAGAAGTTAAAGTGCCTGGGTAATATATATAATCCCTGCTTCCTTCCAAAGCACAATATATGCCTATGGCATATTCATAGCATTTGGCCAACAGGCCCTAAATGTATGTGTTATGGTGCCTGGGTTGTACAGTCCTACGTCCTTCTAAATCTTCTAATATGTATGCCTTATTCATGGCACATCCATCTTGTCACCTCCCTTGTATACCCGTTGGAAAATATAACACCAATTCTAAAAAGAAAAGGGGTATCAAACAACTACTTTTAATCCAAGCCTTGGTTTGGTTGCACTGCTTCGAATGTAGGATGTATGCACCGTGAATAAGGCGAATTAGGGATGGCTTTGAGGCTTTGAATTGGGTATCATTAAACTTTAAACCAACATGGTTATTCTGTTCCAGATGCATTTGACAGGTCAATTCTTTGTGAACTGTGGAAGCCAGGAAATGTGTGGAGTTTGCACACAAACATGAAAAAAATCCTCAAAAATCAATAGATTAGAATATTGAATATGATATCTGTCAACAGATGGCCCCAATCAATATTAGTATTTTAATGTAATAAGATCAATAAAGTAAAGTCAAGGAAAAAATACATTCACAAGAATCTACCCCAAATTATACAGGAGCAAAACAATCCCACCCATACGAAGTACAAGCGTTAACATTTTTTTGTAAACAATTGCAATTTTCAATTTTCAAGGACGTGTACAACATGGAGACCTCTCTAAATAGAATTTATTTGAATTACACAAATATACACATAGTTGACGATGTGAACACAAACTGACAATTATTAGCAGTGTCGGAAATTTTCTGAGTATTTTCAGTGCCTTGATTGTTGTACATGTATAATGTGTACCATGTGTATAATATACTGATGTGTAAAATCATTTCTTTTAAAAATGACATGACGTTAAATGAATTGAATGTTCTTATTTCCTGGTGATTTCGTTTTCACAACTTGATAGTCTTGAAAAAAAAAATACACCCCAAAAGCACACTGCAATGGCTGCTAAGGTTTTTTAAAGGTAATATCATACTTTAGTTTTTGTCAAAGAAATGCAGATCATGGACCTAAATAAGGAAGATACAGTAACAGGTGAATTTCAGTCCCATCATGGTGCCAACCTTTTGTGAAAACAATGAAAAACGGCCACGGTATTTCTAAAAGTCTTAAAGTTTTCACCGTTATTTTTAATCTTTAAAAGATCAAAGTTGTTTTGGATCATTGGTTTTATTTTTTTTCATGACATTTCAGGCAAAATCCTTTTAACAGTATGTTTCTACCATCACCATCTTTATACCCTATACGTTGTAGGTAAATCTGTGAACATTTCTGTTTCGGTATGCTACCAAAATATGATACTACCTTTAAATCGCTAGTAGCTACAGTCTAATTATTTCACCGGTGCTGCATAGCAGAAAACATTTGCTGTGTCAACAAAGAGTGATCATAGCCCCATTGTTCTGTTTCCTTGTCATTCGGCACTTTTTCTTTGACTTGGCAGTTTAAGATGACAGGTGGAAAAAAACCTGAGTGTGCCAAACAGATTGCATCCGCTATATGTACACAATTGCCCACACAGCATATTGAAACTTATACACGTGGTATTTATAATAGATATATTATTTCCCTTTTCGTTACATAAAATTCAAATTACTGGTTTAATACCAATTACGAATTGCTAAGGAATTCTCAGTTGTTTTTGTTATTAGCTAGCCCCCCAAAAAATTGGTTGTTTTTCTTATTCTTGTTCGCCTGTTTATGTTCTGCCTGTCGTCAGGAGAAGTCATTCCTCTGCTGACAAGGGGCAGAGCACACACTGCCCAAAATGTTGAGTTACCAGGGGCCGCTTTCATAAAGCTTACGAGGCGTCGCAGAGTTAAAGACGCATCCATACTGTATGGACTCATCGCATCTATCATGTGTCTATGCCTGTGACGCGTCGCAAATCGCGTTGTGACGCGTCGTGGAGCTTTATGAAATCGGCCCCGGCTCTTCTTCGAGCCACACACTCATTCCAAGAGTGATAATGTGGTGTCACTGCAGACATTTTACATTGTGAAACCACTGTGCAAACTTTCAAATCTCATGCAACAGAGGCTATTGCCTTGGTGCCGATGGTCATTATACCTTGGTACTGCTGGTCATTGCCTTGGTGCACAGGGCTTGAAATTCACAGAAAACCAGTATTAATATCTGCCTTGGTCCTCCCTCCCCTCCCCCCAGAAAGGTTCTAGTGGACATACCCAATTACCCATATCATTCACAGAAGAGTCGTGATAAACAGGGGACAGACTGCTTTGACTTGTCACAAGTGAAATTCAAGCCCTGCATTTATAGTTATTTCACCAGCCTGCTAAGATTACAAAGATTTAGGCAGAAGGAAAATTCATGAAGGTTTTGAACCAGAAAACAGCAATTATCCAGACTGATATTTTGGATTTTTTTAAAAAGTGTATGCAACATAATGAGTACCGGAAGAGGTTCCGTGCCATTTGGCTCATATACAAAAACAAGTCTGCCCTCCACTCCAAGCGTGTCACTTTAAGATATGAGTAATTGGTACGTACGGCCATGATTCTTCGGATCACTTGTAGCCTTGTTGCGGATACCCGGACGGCCGGCCGTATTGTAAATTCCTAGCGTACGGATTTGCTTGACCCCCGGGGGCGCTCGGGGGCCCGCCCGCTGGAGCAGGTGGATACCCTTGTTGCTGGGGGTTGTATGAGGGCTGCTGCTGTTGCTGCTGCTGCTGTTGGGGGTAGGGGGTAGGTTGTTGCTGCTGCTGTTGCTGCTGCGGCTGTTGCTGTTGTCCGCCGTACTGCTGAGTTTGCGAAGCCGGGGCGTAACTTTGTGGAGGATAGCCTGTTTGACAACAGGGGGAAAAATCCAACATTTTTTCAAAATTTGTTAGTAATGATACTGATTTGTGTTTACAAAGAATTGCATAATAGCTCCCCTATAAAGACTATTTTGAAATTCTGGGTCAGTATTTTGTGTCGCTTGGGGGATCTCAATTTGTCTGAGTTTCGTGTTTTCCAAATACTCAGAGTTAAAAGGGCCTGACTTTTAGCGGGATCTTTCTCAAAGGGTAAATAAATATCCTTGAGTATTTTATACATTATGAGGTCAGTATCATGTATTTGGGCCGACAGGTTATACTTTTGGTTGATGAACAGTTTACAGCAGTTGTGCTACGTGTTCTCAATGAGACAAAGAGCAACAATGGAAAGGTTTTGTCTCCCACAAGCTTCCTACCTTGGTTGAATGGGGCCGATGGCTGCTGGCTGCCATAACCCTGTGATGCGGCCGGTTGCCCTGCCTGGGCCGGCATCTGGTAGCTGCCCTGGGCGGCCTGTGGGTAGCCAGGCTGCCCCTGCTGAGGTGCACCTGCAATTTATACAACAAATACATTCACTGTTACACTCACTGTTAATGTCTTCCTTGGGCATCTGACCCCAGTCAACATACAGCTGGGGCGGTGAGAAAAATATGAGGGGCACAACGAATCTTCTGCCTGTTCCATCTGACCACTATCCTGAGGTCACCTTTCACAGGGATGTGAGGGTATCAAATCTTACTCGGATACTGCTGAGACTGCTGGGGCATACTGGTCGGCTGTTGCCCTTGGACGGGCTGGCCCTGGGGTTGTGACTGGGGTTGCGACTGACCCTGGGCATTCTGACCGTACGGCTGGTGGCTGGGGGTCATCTGTTGACCGTGAGCTGAGCCAAGGCTGGCCGTGCTGCCGGTTGGAGAGCCTGGCCTTTCTTCTTGAATAGGAAACAAAAAACCACATCATATACTAATTCTGCCTTTCAGAAAAACATGATACTAATGGTTCATGTTTCTAGTTTCATCAAGGAAACCATAAGAATCCAACTTGATTTTCCCCTCAAAACAGCACCAAATAAAAACAGATGAATAATTTAAATCAGCATTTATAATAGGTTTGAAAAATATGATGGTGAAACGAATTTTCTTGTGACAGAATTGCGACTATGTCATTATTTATCCTAGGAATAAAAAAGTTTCATCAAAAATAAAGAAAACTAAACAAAAAGAAACTTGTTTGGGAACACAAAGTCGTCACGCTGATCCCTTTTGCAATAGCCTTAAAAAAAATCCCCTACAGCGCATGATTTGCCGTCATTCTTTCTTACCTTCCCTGTCCAGGCCAAAGCTCTGCATCACTCCGGAATCAGCCTGCTCCGGTTTCTTGTAAGGGTCAAACATGGCCGTTTTGGCCGTGTCCACGACGACTGCTGGCGCCGACGATGAAGAGTCGGCTTGCTGACCTGATGGAATGAATTTGAAAATATGAGCCACTTTAAAGGTCACAGCATTCGTATCTGCGTTGAAATTATGGCTATTACGGCTGGTGTTTTTTTCCTCTATTATTCACTGACGTGGCTTGTCGTTCAGGAATGCTGCCTTTCCTCCTATGAATAGGTTGAGAACAGACTGATAATTGGTGGTGACCTCATTAATCATTATTGTCACATTCATCTTGACTAGTATTGTAGTCCTGGGGACGATTTCCCTAACGCTTTGCGATCATCGCTAAAGACCAAATCCATCGCTAAACGGAAAATTGTAATTGATCGCCACTTTGCGTAGGAATTTTCCGTTTAGCGATGAATTTGGGCTTTAATGATATCGCAAAGCATTAGTGAAATTGGACCCTGTTTGGAAAGGCGTTCATTGTTAACTAAAGCTGTAAGGATACCATACTGTTATAAAACAAAAATGCGCCAATGATATACAAGCAATTGGGGTTGCAAGGCCAATGCAGAGGATTCCAGGACAGGTCTTGGAAATCTAGGACCTTCAAGGAGTTTTGTGCACTTTCAGGACTTTCCATGATTTTCCATGACTTTCTGGTTTTCCAGGACTTTCCAAACCTTTCTTGTGCTTTCAATGACTTTCCACAACCTTCAAGACCTTCCAGGTCTTTTCAGGTCTTTCCAGGTCTTTCCATGACTTCCCAAAACTTCCAGGATCTTCCACGACCTTCCTGGGCATTCCGGAAATTTCCATGACTTTCCATGATTTTCCATGACTTTTTATGACTTTCCATGACCTTCAAGGACTTTTGATGACCTTCCGGGTCTTTTTATGACTTTCCAGGAACTCTTTCCAGGAACTTCCAGTCCACCAGAACCACATACCAATCCCAGCAAAGCGAGCAGTTAGTTCAGCGTGTTAGTCCACCACATGCTCAAGGATTTTCAGTGTTTTTGATTTGTACCTTTCTGCGGCGTCCCTGCGGCATTGGACACAACTACTTTCTGTTTTGCGGGGTGGCTTTTACGGTTACCTTCGTCCTGGGAGGCGGTCTCGGCGGCCGGAGGCTCCAGCGTGTCCATGAGATAGATGACTTGATTGCGGATCTCAGCCAGCTGCTTCCGTAAGTGCTTGACCTGGTCACTCTCAAGAGGTCTTGGTAGACCATTGACTGTGGACAGAATTGAAGTTCAAAGAGCAGAATCGAATAAGATCAGCATTCTTCTGAGGAGGCATTCAAGGGGCCTTTTCCAACCATCGGCTCTGGCTCCGGCTCCTGCTACTCTGTCATCAATATGCTGAAAATCTAGGTTGTGGTTTTTCATTGAAGCTGAAACTCTGTTTTTCTTTGATGAACAAGAGAATCTACTTCCGAACCGCAGTCAAAAGCCTCCATTTTGATACCCGTTATTTAAAAAAAAGCCGGAGCTGGAGCCGGAGCCGGGGTTTGGAAAAACTGACAGCCCTCTATCATTCTCTGACAGAGCATCGAGAACTAGGTGTTGCACTGCTCTAAAGATCTTGGATGGAATGCCACCAAAGATTTGCTTATCGTGCAATTATAACAAAAGCTCTTTGTTATCATCAAGAGGCAATAATTAATAAATTCCTTAACACGAATAAGACTTTAGAGTGGAATGTCAACTGAAAATGCTGTACTTACCAAATAATGTAAGTTTCAATATGCGACTACACTGAATGGCAAAAGAGAGGTCCGTGCTGTCAAAAATTGTGATTAAATCTCCGTCTACATGAGAAAGGCAAGAAAAAATTTACCAATTTCATATATTTTAAGGCAACAGGTTGACTGGCAGTTTAGTGGAAAACAGTGTCTCAAAACATAAGGAAGCAAATATTAAAGAACTTAAACAAGTAATGAACATATTGCAAACTGCTTGTCAACCATAAAATGCTTGGAGTTAGGAAGGCCTGATATTTCGATCCCAACAGGATCTTCTTCAGAGTCTTAAAAGTAAGCTTTTGAGAAAGATCCTGTCAGGATCGAAAAGTCAGGCCCTCCTAACTCCAAGCATTAAAGAATTGAGAAAGAACTAGAATTGACTTGTACATATACAAAACAAAAGTAAACTCAACGAAAAGTGTGTAGTAAAGAATACAAAATTCATAATATTATGTCGGACAAAATGCCAGAAACTTGTTGGACCTTAAATAACGCGCTGTGATTGGTCAATTCGTCAAGGGGCGTGGCCAACTGGATCGTTGTATTCCCTCATACAGGCCTTGTTTAATAATAATACCTTCATCTTTGTACTTAATGGTGACCTCGTCTGTGTTCTTCAGTTTCCCGCGGAAAACCCTCTGCATCATCAGGACGAGTTCGTCGTAGGTAATGTCTTCATTGTGTATGGGAATACGGCGAATGTCGTCCCCAATCTGGGCCTTGATGATCAGCTTGTTGCTGAGGTCAATCTGAGAGAAGATGCTGGGTTTGGGCTCCTGGACTTCCATGGTGTGGCTTGGGCAATTCCTGCAAGATATAAAGAAAAGAATTACTCAATTAGGCTTAGCCTAATTGAAAAGTGAACAAAGAAAAATTGGCTGGAGCGGGATTCGAACCGGCTACCTCCTGAATACCGTACAGGCGCTCTACCAAATGAGCCATCCAGCCCTACGTTGGTGGTGACCCAAATAGTCAATTATCTTTGTTCGTTTGGAAAATCAAGTCCTGAATTTGTGCACTGTAACCAAAACAATCAACACAGCACTGCAGTGAAAACTGTTTTGCAACACAGGTAAGAGAAAAATTAATGGCTACGTATATCTGAAGTGGGGGTTAGTGTCAATTTACGCCACCCATATTATTTTTAGTAGGCCCATTTATTTAGATTCTTCTGTTCCAAAATGAGATTTGTTACTTAAAGCAAATTTATTAATGGGTCCTGTAAACCCTAGTAAAATGAACATATTTCGGCAATAGGCCATGTATTTCAGTGAAAACAAACCAGTTTCTATCCCAAATAAATAGTCCCCCTACTTACAATAATATGGTGGGTGGCGTAAAAGACACCAACCCCCTGAAGTGAAACACTCTGTCTGAATACGTACAAAACAAATGACCCACGATCATAAGAAAGTTACAAATACAATACGGGATTACGAGTCAATAAAACATTAATAATTTGTCGGAAATACACGCATATTCAATTCAAAATAGTGTAAGGCCTACCTAAAATCTCAACATGACAATTTCATTTTTCAATCCTATTTATAACCAAATCGCTTGAAAATGTTCATACAACGAGTGATGACCTCAATTAATCATAAATAAAGATCCTTGTTTAAATTAACAAAAATTGAAAAAATCTAACCTTTCAGACGTTAAAATATGAACGTAAAGTGACTCACCAAAATTGTCACGCAAACAGTATTACGCATACACGTAAGCGTATGTGTACGTGTGATGTCACTAAAGACACTAGTAGTCTGGTGCCTCAGCATATGTTGTATTTTGCCAATCAAATATCGCAGTTGAAGTCTGGGAGAATGAAGTACAGTGTTTTCATATGACTGACAGGCGATTGACCACGCCCCTTTAATCCGTCAGGCTTTGTCTTGTTTACTCAGAAATAATAATGATAAAAACATTTTATTTTGTGCCAGTTTCTCTTATTATAACTGCAGGAATATTAAATGGCTAAACTTTGATAACATTTTTTTATTTCTTCATCTTAATCCATTCCCTGGTGGTGATTGGTCAAAAGATTGGTCACATGGCAGGGCAACAGGTGGCGCTGCTCTCCGAGCAGACGATAATGCATGGTCGCCCGCGCTAAAAAGGCTGGGAAGGAAACGTTTTACCAGTGAACTGACTGAACTCCGAATACGTACAAAAGAAATGTACCTTTATTGACACAAATTCATGTGGCTACCATCTGACAGATTTCTTTGGAGCATCAACTGATGTACTATAATGCTTTGGAATGACTGGTGAATGTGATGTTTTCATGTTTCGGAGGACAGAGACGTCGAATTATCAAGTTACAAATACAATGACTTGGCCATAAGGTGCCACAACCGTACAGTGATTGAACCTTTCGGTAAGTCAAATATTAACCTTTTCTTGTTGCAAACTCCAAATGTTTTATTTTAGCAGTTGAGCTGCGTCACTGGAACAAGATAAGAAGCAGTTATAATTATGTACATAGTGTTCATAATGCCTATCACCGACCAGAAGAGATAAAAAGGCATGCATGCTAATTTTTAACAAACAAAAATAGCCCGAGCCAACTCGCCGTAGTGTACAGCTTGGTCAACCCGTAAGCCTACCAACTCGTACACGAATCGATCAACTCGTACGCACTCGTACATCATCGTTCATACGTGCGTCTGTCGTATATAATTATACTTGCAGCCATCCCCACGCTGTGATTAGGCGTTATAAACCATGGACCGGCTCTTTTCAGGGCCACACAATTTTCAAAAATGTATTGGGATGGAGCATGTTAATTAAAGGTACATGTGTGTACCATCATACTTGGGTAGCATGCCGAAACACGGAAACAGAAATCTTCACGATGACAGATTTACCGATTATAATTTATAGGGTATAAAGATGGTGATGGTAGAAACGTACCGTTAAAGCTTTTCTGCCCGAAATGTTATATTTATCCAGAAAAGAGTGAACCCAATTGTAAAAAAAAACAAAAACAAGTTTGATCTTCGGAAAATCACTAATCCTGTGAGAATATTTTTTTTTCAAATTAAAGCGCTCTATAAAATAATGTTTATTGTTATTATTATTAGTGGTTGGCCATTTGACTGTTTTCTCAAAAAGTGGGCACTTTCACATCTTTTTTTATACATGTTTTTTTGCCCATGAGTCTGCATTTTATGGACAAAAACCAAACTATGAAATTACCTTTAATACCAAAACGGGCCTCAAAACAAGACAAACAAAATTAAAAATCGGACCATCCCACCCCAAGAAATAATAAATAGATACACCAAACTCAAATCTACCAAAAAGGTCATTATCTTTAATCAAATGATTATTATTTTGTCATCATTACAAAAAAAGATGAATAAAAAATAGATAGTTAGATGAAGCCACACCAGGAAAACATTCAAGAAAGAAAAGAACAAACAAAAAACTTCAAACAGACAATAGGCTTTCACATTCTTTACAAAAAATGATGCAATAAAATAAAAATGTTAACATTATGACACCGAGAACTTCCACTCGCTTCCCCGGCCTTTTATATACGTACCATTATGTGGCTATAGATCTATTTGATCTCTAACACCAATCTGAAGTACATCCCCACCAAATCTACAAAATCAGCTAAATCCCCCATCACAATTAGTTTAAATGATACAATTAAAAGTAACAACTGTTTGGAGTGGCCTCTTCCTATGCCCGCGAAGGGCGCCCTCTGTGAGAAAGTTGGACAAATATTTCCGTCCCCCTACACGTCGTGTACAACGGGTGCATTCGTTTAGCTCCCCCTGGTCGACACCAGTCAGCCTCGTCCCCCCCCCCCCCCATTCTCTCGCTTGTTTTGTGCAGTATAGCACGACCATTCCCAGTAAGGGCTGGACCCGTGTTAGCTAAACGAATGCACCCAATAATTGAAAACCTTCCTGGTGATTTATCTCGCAAAGATGGCTTTCTGATATTCAACAGTTTCAGTTTTATTTGTATAGGAACTCTGATGACAGAATTAGAAGCACCCGTCTAATTATATTCCATCTTTGAAAAATCCAATTTTACACTCACCCTAATTAATTGTGGTGTATACTAGTTATTCTAGAGATACAACACTTTATAAGTGTGGGTATGTTTTGCGTGGGTAGGTTTGAGCTTAGTAAAAATTAAACCACGAAATCATATGGCAAACTAGAACTCATTAAGGTTTTGCATGTGCAGGTACTACAAAAGAAAATGGGCGATTAAACCAATATTAAAGGTAGTATCATACTTTTTTTATCAAAGAAATACAGATTCATGGGCAAAAATAGAAAGGAAGATACAGTCACAGTCGTCTGTGAAAATTTCAGTCCCATAATATACGTTGCCCACTTTTTGAAAAAATAGTGAAAAACGGCCACAGTATTTCTTAAGTATTTTCTCTTTTATTTTTGATCTTTTAAAAGATCAAAAAGATTTTCGGTTGTTGTTTTACTAATGTCTGGATAAATACACCATTTTAAGCGGGAAACTTTTAATGGTAGGTTTCTACCAGCACCATCTTCATACCCTGAAAGTTGTAAATCTGTGAACATTTTTTGGTTTTGGTTTCTTTCCAAAGTATGATACTACCTTTAATGTGGTTTTGCATGTTCATGTGCTACAAAAATGGCGAATTAAACCAATATTAAGCAAACGGATCCTGGCAAGTAACACTGAGTTCCGAAGCTGCTCGTTCCACGGCAAACACCTTATTAACATCCAAGTCATACATTCCTGACTGATAATACTTGACGAAGTTCTGGTAATGAGTTTGGATGAGTTGATTGCAGTAAATGCGTCCCTCCGGTTCCTTACACCATGTGTTGAGATGACTGAACTCCGAGTCAAATTCAAAAAGATGGAGGGAAATGCTCTCATTTCCACATAGTCCCGGCGATGTATCCACATGGCGCTTTGCTTCGCAGTATACATCTCTTAGTGATTTAGGTCCCCTTACATAGGGAACGTGCGCGGTTAAGTGAATGTAAGGTAAAGTATCATTTGGTTTGATTTCAAAGCCTGGTGGTATATGCCTCTTGTTGTAAGCTTGTAAGTCATTGTTGACATCAATGTGCCAATCATAGAGATCGTGCTCGAAGTAGAAGGCGTAGCTCATGACAATGCATACAGGAGATGGGTAACTTTTTCTCCAAAACAATCTCGAGAAGGCCTCTTCAAATGTAGAAACCTGTAAGGAAGAGACAAAACAATACCTTTCATGAGTTTGTTTTGTATAATGCCACGGGCAGGCTTTAAAGTCCGTGTGCAACGGAGCTTAGTGTGTATATAGTGCACATGCAGATAATTATGGCCTTCGAATCATTTTTTTTTTCGCAACCATTTAGATTATTTATCGATTTTGATTTCTGTATGAATCATTATATGTAAAGAAAGTCGCAACGCATTCACCGTTTTTCTCAGTTATATACAGGGTGTCCCAGAAAAAAACGCAACACTCTATCGGGACCCATTATGTTAATATTAAACTGTTTATCACTTCAAGATTCAGATATGTGATACAGCCATGTCTTGGCTATCACCATGTAGAATTTGGGCATACTGGGGCTGAAATTGGCGAAAATATGACCAATTGAAAGAGTACTCATTAAAATTTGTAAGGATAACACGCATATTTGTAATTTATACACATAATGTGTATGAAAGAAAGATGAACATCGGGTTTTGAGGTTGGGTAATTGAGTCTTAGTTTTTTTTCACTAAATTTTAGTCCAATTCTGCTCAAATTCTATACAATACATAGCCAAGACATATCTGAATCTTGAAGTGATAAACTGTTATTAATTTTCATATAAAAGTACTCGACACTGGTGTTGCGGTTTTTTGGGGACACCCTGTATAGGTATTCCCGGTAATTTTCGGCAAATGAGCGGCCAATTTCATTTTCATGCATTCATGTTGACGTGATCATTGCTCCTCGGTTGAAAGTTGACTCCGTCACTCGATTTCACTTAGATGCATAGCATTGCATTCAATCAAATACTCACGGTATGGCGATAATTGCATCATCATTTAAACTGGTACAGTACAGGATAGGCAGCAGCAAACCAAAACAGAAATGTTTTTACAGATTTTTCTGCCTAAAATGCTGTATTTTATGTCCAAAATATGAGTTAAAATATCTTTGTATTAGGCGCTTTATAAATTGTATTTATTATTATTATTTATTCACAATTGCAATAACTTTACAATTTCGCGTAATGATTATTGCAGCAGTTTTCAATATTGGTGATCAATAGAACAAGTTCGTTTTGATTCCATGCCAAATCAAATTATGAACAGACCGCACCCGTTTTGTCACCAATCGCGCACCGTAGCTTTAAACGATGCACAATCATTCCTGAACAGTAGTGTAGACACGTCCTTGACCTGGGGGGGGGGGGGGTGATCGTGTAGCTGGGCCGTTCTTCCATTGATATACGTTTGTGCACAAAATAATTTTTTATATATATAAAAAGTGAAAACCTGGGGGGGGGGGGGGTGCAACCCGGGATCTACGCCCATGTTCCTGAAGATGTTCTGAATAAAGAACGAAACTATATAATCAAAAATGGCTTCCCTTTTTTTGTTGAGTATGTGTATAATAATTATTGAGATATCCAGTCGCATAGTGCAATAATGAAAATGCGGTATAAACCCGATGCACAAAACTGCCAAAGCGTGCGATAGCATTATAGTTATAGTTATAGTTATAGAAAATCAACTTACGTTCATGTGTTTGAGCATGTGATTCCTGCAGTTGTTGATTGTGCTCCTCCACATAAAGACAGGGAAATACACCATGAAGTTGGCCACCATCGGCTTACCTATTGCAATCCGTGTCACCTTGTCCCACGTGTTGAAGAATGATCTTTTCCATTCATTTCCTATAACTCGCAATTTGTCGTCATTGAAGATATTTTCGGGGGTGACTGGAGCAAAGAATTCTACATCCGCATCAGTCAAAGCAATGATAGACGAGTTGATATACAAATCCATGACGAAAAAGCTCCATAGTTGTTGGATGTAACCGGGTTTCCAACGTGACCGCCTATTTCTGCCAAACTCTTGGGGAAGCATATCTTCAAACAGAATGTTAATGTCGAATCCCCTCAGCGAGTCAGTTTCTTGCTTATGAACTCGAACAGCGAAGTCTTGATCCTGTTTTGATCCTGCATCTAGAATTAGAGTGATCGGGCCCAGTTTAGGGGACCAGCAGTCGATTTCACGAAACTTTACGCAGTTGCGTAAGTCTACTTACGCCACAAATTTCGTTGCGTAAGTGGACTTACGCAACTGCGTAAAGTTTCGTGAAATCGGGCACAGAAGACCGCTGCGGATCGCAACATCCAACAATATAAACGACTGGTGAGTTTCGGTGTCGCCGTCAAACGCAGAGTCAGTGTGAGGGTGTATCCGTTAGTCAGCTTCAGGTCGGTTGAATTCGCCGAATCTTGTTGGCTTTTCCATGTTCAATGGAAAAGGTATTGTTTTTGTTCTGATTTTTTTTTCTTTTCTTCTTCTTCTTCTTGTCGTATGAATTCCTATAGACAAAGCACATGTGCATTCTAGGTGCCACTTAGGCCACTTTTAAACTGCCGATTTTAATCAAACTTGGTCAAAACAAAGTCCCCACAGCGTAGTTGGTTGCCGAAACTTTTCGTCATCATGACGTCATCAGGTGTCACGTGACAGTGTCTTAAAGGGGCAAACTTCAGACATCAATTATGAACGAACCCTAGGTCTGATTGAGTTGAAACTTGGTATGTATCTAAGTCGGGAAGTGTTATATCGAAAAATTGCAATGACGTCATCATGACGTCATTTCCTGATTTTTTATGATTTATTGAAATTTTGGGTCATTAAAGTTCTTTTAACGATATCTAGTAAACGAAACAAGATATCTTTGAATTTCTTTTTGATAATTCTTCAGCATACACCATAGATGAACACTGCATAGACAAAAATTCAATGACGTCATCATGACGTCATAAAAAATGCGATTTTTATAACACATAGTAGGACCGGCCGATGGCCTTGAAAATTGGTACATTGGTGAATTGGAGGTTCGGAATTGTAATTATGAAGTTACGTCAAGACAGCGTCATTTTTGTTTTTTTTATGATTTTTTGAATATTTTTCACGCTATAGCCCATTGACTTGTACAGGGCAAACAGGAAGTAGCTCCTCATTTAAAAGTGGTAAGAGCTAGGATCATGATTCTTTCACCAAATATCAATGTTAGGCAAGGTCTTTCTTTGTGACACATTGCTTGACCTCTGGGACCTCTACTTCCGGTCAAACAGGAAGTAGCTCCTCATTTAAACATAGTTACAGCTATGATCATGATTATTTCACCAAAAGTGAATGTAAGGCAATTTCCTTCATTTGTGTCACATTGCTTGACCTCTGTGACCTCTACTTCCGGTCAAATAGGAAGTAGCTCCTCATTTAAAAGTTGTATGAGCTAGGATCATGATTCTTTCAGCAAAAGTAAATGTTAGGCAAGGTCTTTCCCTGGGGACACAAACATGACCAAGTCAAGTGACTTCAGATTAAAGTTGCACTCTTAAAAAGTATAAAGCTTAATATCTTAATCAAATGTTTTGTGTGTATAATGTTTTGAGAATTTTTTAATATCATAAAACGGAAAAGCCATGTGTTCTGTTTTCAACAGACACAATATCTAGTTTGACTTGGTGTTGTGGCAATGGACTTGGTACAGTTCTACTCTCATTCATCCATATAGGGGGAAGAGTGTAATTTACTCCCCAAGTGATTGAAATGCATACGATGACACTGCACCACAGTGCCAATTGTTTTCCTGTCATCATCGTGTGTACGTTTTTGTCATCACGAACTTCAAAGTTGCAGTGCAGTACGTAGTAATCTGCGTTAAAACGAACTCGCCCCCCGTATAGCTATGCCCTTGTCTTCCTCGCACTCGACCCATTGTCGATTAATACGCCCATTGTAACCCTTTTTGGACATCCACGTGAATAAGCATACAATACATTTCATTAAGAATTATACACGGTAACTATCGGAGCGACAATAATGGGTGCATTCGTTTAGCTCACACGGGTCAGCCCTTACTGGGAATGGTCGTGTTTTACTGCACAAAACAAGCGAGAGAATGGGGACGAGGTTGACTGGTGTCGACCCGGAAGAGCTAAACGAATGCACCCATAGTTGCCAAGGCCATGCATGATATAATGTAGAACCATGGAGCTAGCCTAGCCATAGCTCCATGGTAGAACGGACTCTGTTCGATTTTATTTTATATCCCACCACGACCTGTCCACATTGCAGGGCCGTTGCACGTACGTACATAATACACACGCATCCCCTGTATAGTGTATGTAGTGCGCGTTACTATTATGGGATAATACCACTGATCTATACAAACTGGATAGGTCGCGGGGGCAGTGATTACACAGCGAGCCGTGAAGTCACCAGCGGCCATGTTAGGATATTCAGCACAATACTCATTGCACTGCACTGCATGACTGCACAGCAAGCAGTGCATCAATACACGGGTTTACACTTCTAAAAGTGCGCATGCGTGATAGTGCCTCGTTTCGAAGTCGCGATCAAAACCGACGAAGTGTAAACCCGTGTATTGTCTTCGACAATGGACGGGCTTACACTTCGGAAAGTGCGCATGAGTGGAAGTGCCTCGTTTTGAAGTTGCGATGAAAATCTAAGATGGCTGCCATGG
The DNA here is from genome assembly GCA_963971285.1 of Astropecten irregularis. Taxonomy (NCBI): domain Eukaryota; kingdom Metazoa; phylum Echinodermata; class Asteroidea; order Paxillosida; family Astropectinidae; genus Astropecten; species Astropecten irregularis. The sequence goes on along the minus strand of OZ020249.1, from coordinate 17,674,185 downwards.
TGTAAACCCGTGTATGGACGGGTTTATACTTCGAAAAGTGCGCATGCGTGGAAGTGCCTCGTTGCGAAGTTGCGATCAAAATCTAAGATGGCCGCCAAGGTGTTAACCGTATTCTCTGTATACGCCGGCCTACGGGCCTGCCAATGTTTTGAATATCCCAAAATGGCCGCACGGATGCTCACCTGCAGAGCAGCGCGACCTATCCAGTTTGTATAGATCAGTGGATAATACACGTGCTGCCGAGTACTGTTTGTTTACATACCCGGCCATGGAGTCTAGCTCTAATTCCTAGCTCCATGATATATTCCCATGCACAATACACTGTACATGTAAACACGGTATTCCGGCACGGTATTCTATACAATACAGTATATTGCATCTTTTATTCGTGTGCAACGTTGCCCAATAACAGGTCATTATACAGGGGCACCACAAGTCTTGGTTCAAGACGGTATTGGTGTGGATACTCGAACCGCACTGACCATACGTATGTACGTACAGGTAATCCGCACACACGTACGCACGGAGCTATCACTAATACCGTCTTGGGAATCGTGTAAAATCTCCCCCCGAAATCGGGGGGAAACACACTGCGCATGCGTGCATCTAAAGTCAGGCGCTGCCCATTTTCTGTTCACGCACGTGCATACACGTAAACAAGTCCCCGTGTATGGTACTGTAACGTGCCTTTTGGTGGAAATTTCGATGTGACTGGGCGAAAGTTGGGCAGATATAATGACTGTGTATTTCAGTGGCTAATTTACAACATAATGTAGAAATCCACGGTAACTGAATTATTGTACCTTGTAATACTATAATTACATTGCATTTGGTAAAAAAAAAATGAAGCAAGGAGTTTTAAACGTGCTATTAAAGTATTATTTAGCCCTGAGGCCTACAGTGAAACACTCCATTTTAAGTTACATGTAGGCATGTAGGCCTATAACAAAACAAACATTTAAACTGTTCATAATTCACACTGTATACAACGTATGCATACATGGTACATACACCTGTACACCGCATGCATATGGCAATACCCACAGGTCGGCCGTGGGAAAGTATCATATTACACATGCAGCGATCTCTCTGCATTGTTTGACCCGGCCATTGCCATGGGAGCTGACCGCAGGCCTCAAAGTTCAGGTTTTGCCTGAGGGGAATGACCAGCGTCTTTCTTATATATCATACATATTCAACAGTGTGCCATGGTGACGAAGTAGCGCGCTACACACATTATACTAACGAGGTGCGCACGCAGCTCACAGCCCTTACACGATTCCCAAGACTATGTTATAGATAAGCCTTTACAAATACATGTACGTACGTGCGTGCGTGCGGGTCAGTGCGGATAATCAGTTCGTACGTTCGAGTACGGTAATAACATAGTCGTGGACCAAGACTAGAACACCACACCAAATATAACTAGACATTTAAGTGTTCGTGGACGAACACGGAGCTGTTCCGACTTATTTAATCAGCTTTATAAGGTCTGATGACGTCATGAAGACGTCACGGTCAATTTCATGGCAGCATATTCATGTCCATGATGTAACATGGCTTTTGCAAAAAGAATCATTACCATAGCATTTGCCGTTCTTGAGATATGTTGCAAACAAAAAAATTCTGCCTTTTTGATGACGTCATGATGACGTTGCAACATGGACAACTACACTGTACAAGATGCGGCAAAGCTTTTATTAAAAGAATCATTACCACTCGGAGCCTTTATCGTTCTTGAGATATGCTGCTAACAGTAAAATCAGCTTTTTGATGACGTCATGTTAAATTTCGTGACGTCATGCACAACTACATGATGTTACAAAGCTTTTTGCAGAAAGAATCTTCACCGTAGCACTTACCGTTCTCGAGATATGCTGCTAACCAAAAATCAGTTTTTTTTATGACGTCATGATGACGTCACGGTAAATTTCGTGGCCGGCATGCACATCTATTTGATGTTACAAAGCTTTTGCAAAAAGAATATATACCGTAGCACTTACCGTTCTCGAGATATGCTGGCCACAAAAATTGCTTATTAAATATTCAAATGACTGTCACGTGGCTAATTAATAGTGAATGATCCTTAGCTAAAAAGCTTTCATAAGATACCTTATCTAAGCTGATCAGAAGAAGCTAAGAAGAGATAAACAATAAACAAACTTACTGCACAAAGCTATGGGAGCAAAAAGTGCGAATGAATAATGAAAAATCCTTACAAAAGCAATACCTGTTCCGACATCGCAATGTCGGAACAGCTAATAAACGAAAAAATTATTTAATTTACTATGCTGAACAACTCGCAAACGTCGCAGTGTATGGCACATTGATCCCATTATCCGGGGTCTCCTGAGTTTAGCAACAATATTGAGTACTGAACTTCGTTGTGTGAATTTCAATCTCTCAACAAAATTGTTTAGTGTGTCTGCCGGTTAGCTACAGGCGTAAATTATACAGATTTCTTCAAATGCTCTTTAAAATCGTGTTCAGTTAAATACGTTTTCAACACAACATTTTGAGAGATGATTCAATAGCTTCCTCCCCCCAAAAGTGGATTACGTCCATTAACGTATGCCCAATGGGAAGTGTAAAGCCATGCACCTTTGCCAAATCTCTCTTTTTTTTTCTCCACAAATTCCAAGGTCACAAGTACATGAATCTGTACTGACAAAGTAAACTGATGGACAAGGTTCTAACTGTGGATCAAACATCCACTCAATTTGATTGTGCTGTTAGTATCTTATTCTATCCCCACACATTTTTTCGTTGTTTGTCAGATAATCTGCAGTTTTGATTCTTGGTATAGTGTTTTGGTGACTCATTATAATGGTCAGTCTGCAGTGACCACGATCCTTAAAATCTGGGAACTCCGTGAAAGGCGTCAACTGTTTAGTCATTCATTCATTTTTGGTTCCTATAAAAACGTTCACTGTAATCAAAACTCATCAGAAGCTGTATTGTTATAAAACTCAACCTGTCTATCATTGTTTGTGCTAACAAATATTGTATGGAAAAGTGAGGTATGCAGTATTTTAGACTCATAATTTAGCACCCCACTTTTCGCGACGAAACACTTTGCTTTATGTCACATGCGGAACGCCACGCAGTATACTGTGGCACGAGCCTATGTAATAGTTCTCTAGGTGATATCACTCGCTCTTTGCGTGGATCGGATCCAAGGAGGACATTTTGGGGGCGGGACATACATAAATGTACTGATTTTGTAACTCATTTGGTCAAAAGTATGCAATTACGTAAACATATAAATTGATAGTCATTAATTATGTATGAAGCAATAATTTGAATGCACTCTCACCACTTTGCCAAATTTGATTACAGTAAACCTTTATTGTTAAATGACATATTAAAAAGTGAACAAAGAAAATTTGACCAGAGCTGCGGGATTCGAGCCGGTGACCTCCTAGACTTGTACCAAGTCGGGTTTCGTATCAGCGCTGCTGTACAGTACTACCCTATATACGCGCTAGCGAGTTGCTTGCACAAACGCGCCCTCTGTTGTCCGGAGCTGCTCCATGTAAGCTTGTTGAATCGCAAAACCCGACTTGTGGGATCTCTGCCACAAGTTTGTGCACGGCCTATGGCGCTCATCTACCGATTTCGGTAGCAGCCAATGACAATGCACCATTCAATAAATTTGCATTTTTTTTACATCAATATGCATACAAATCTTTTTCAAAACATGAATATTGAAACATACGTGACGTACATGCAGCTCAGATTTAAAAACATAAACAAACATGGCGAGTTCACCGGTGGACGGGTTTGTTTGATTTGTAACCGTGGACTAATTTTTTACAAGAAGTATTATAATATCCAACGTGGAGATTTTAAAGAAAGGATTTGTAGGGTCTGAGGACGGAGTATAGATGATGATTTGACGGAAAAAACCGACAGAGTGGACCACGCGCTACCTATAGGCTAATATGATTGGTTAACAGTAGAAACACAATAATGCATATTCAATATATTGCATATGCATTATGAATAACTACATAAAACGATGCTGGGGGTCTACTGGCAGATCCCACAAGTCGGGTATTGTGAGAAATGGAGCAGCTGCGGACAACTCGCTAGCGTAGTACTGTAGCGCTGATACGAAACCCGACTTGGTACAAGTCTAGCGACCTCCTGAATACCGCACAGGCGCTCTACCAACAGCGAGCCATCCAGCACTATATACATTGGTTGGATGGCTCAGTTGGTATTCAGGAGGTCGCCGGTTCGAATCCCGCTCCAGTCAATTTTTCTTCGTTCACTTTTCAATGACTTTAAATTCAGTCAGTTTCCCTTGTGGTTATTTGATGATTGTTAAAATAATATAACTTAAAAACCCAAATCGATTAGGCACACACCCTTTATAACGAATGATTAAGTGATCAAATGAAAACAAGTGTCAGAAATAACTAGACCTGTGTTTGTTGACAAACACTGAGCTGTTTCGCGTATGTTTTATCAATAATATGAAAAACAAACATGAACGCAATTGGCCCAGTACAGAGAAATAGCGGTGTTTTAATTGTCGTAAACAACTATCAGGAGCGTCGTCACTCGTCCATCAATACTCGTATACAGATTCGTGTACATACACATGCCCATGAGAAACACAGAAATGGCAGAGTCTATAATAAACCAGCGCGCGTAGTATGTATGGTTGTGCTTATTGTCGGTGGAAACAGCTATGTCGTGCTCCGTTCACGTGTACACAATTGGCCCACTACTATAGATAGCCATATCAGCGGTCCAAAAAGTTCCAAAGACCGTGTTTTGTGTTATGTTTGACTCTAAATGGCAAAATTAATTATTACAAAAAATCAATAAAACATCAGTCGATGGCGTAATCGTGACGTTACCTCACATTTGGGATAGTAATAGCATTTCCTACCTACTCACCAAGTTTCATCACGATCGGATATTCGCTTATATGTGTTTCTGTGAAAAAAATGGCAACATTAACTATTCAAAAATCAATAAAAAATCAGCCGATGACGTCATCGTGACGTCACTTCACATTTCGGATACTAGTACCATTCCCTACCTACCCACCAAGTTTCATTACCATCGGATATTCCCTTATATGTGAATCAGAAAATCGGCTTTTTGATGACGTCATCATGACGTCACACCTTTTTGGTATTTTGTGGCATGTGCCTATAGCCTAACAAACATATTGCCGAAAGAATTTCGAAAAAACGATTTGTCGTTCATGAGATATAAAGAAAAGGTCCAAAAATTGAATAATTCGTATAAAATCACACGATGACGTCATCAACACGTGACTGCAATTGTTGTCTATATCACGTCCCCATATACTTCCATACCAAGTTTGAGTTGCATCGGACTTGCAGTTCCGGAGATAAAGAGCTTTGAAATTTGCACTTTTATGATGACGTCATGGTGCACGTGATGACGTCATGATGACGTACATACGCGGGGCACTATTCGGGGTGGTGGTCTAACTATGTGCCAAGTATGAAGTTGATCGGAATTAGCATAAGGGTAGAAGTGACTTGTATAAAAACCCTGTGTTATGTCTATGGGAAAAAAGTGGAATAAAAAAAAAAAAAGAAAAAAAAAATAAGAAAAACAAAAGCTGTTCCGCTGCATGCGAAACAGCTAAAAATGTTCTTACGGGATTCTTTTTCTACACATGCTCTGAACTCTGGGCAAAATTTAGTAGAGGTACGCCCGTGAAGGACGCGAGCAAAATACATAGACTAGAACTCCTTATGGTTTTTTCACCTTCATGTGCTACAAAAAATGGCGAATAAACCAATATTAAGCAAAATGTTCCTGGCAAGTTATACTGATTTCCGAAGCTGCTCGTTCCACGGCAAACACCTTATTAACATCCAAGTCATACAATCCTGACTGATAATACTTGACGAAGTTCTGGTAATGAGTTTGGATGAGTTGATTGCAGTAAATGCGTCCCTCCGGTTCCTTACACCATGTGTTGAGATGATTAGAAGTCCCTGTGTCAAATTCAAACAGATGGAGGGAAATGGTTTTATTTCCACATAGTCCTGGCGATGTATCCACATGGCGCTTTGCTTCGCAGTAGACTTCTCTAAGTGATTTACGCTCCTTAACATAGGGAACGTGCGCAGTTGAGTGAATGTAAGGTAAAGTATCGTTGGGTTTGATTTCAAAGCCTGGTGGCATATGCCTCTTGTTGTAAGCTTGTAGATTGTTGTTGACATCAATGTGCCAATCATAGAGATCGTGCTCGAAGTAGAAGGCGTAGCTCATGACAATGCATACAGGAGATGGGTAACGTTTTCGCCAAAACAATCTCGAGAAGGCCTCTTCAAATGTAGAAACCTGTAAGGAAGAGACAAAACAATACCTTCCATGAGTTTATTTTGTATAATGCAAGGCTTTAAAGTCCGTGTGCAACATTGGTAACAAACCAAAACAGATTTACGTCAGCTCTCAGCATAATGAAAATGGTGCTTGTAGAAATTATACCGTTAACATACATCCACCGGAAATGGTGTATTTATTAATGAATGAGTAAATCATAGACCGAAAACAGTTTTTATCTCGGGGTGAGATCAAAACCATTCTTTATGTTTTACACTAACAATTGAGCCAGGTTTTGGCTATTTTGTCGTGGCTCATATGTCTGATTGAGCTCAAATTATCACAGGTTTATTATTTCATGCCGGCATGAAATGTTTGATCAGACAAAGTGTGCCAGTGCTGTTCTGTACGTGACCTACCATATACATGTAAATTTAGCCCAATCTTCAAATTCTTTCTTCTATGGTATCACATTCCCGAACGAAATGGGATAAAAAATGGCTTTCTTAAGTCTGTTTGGAGTGTGTATAGTATTGAGCTAACAAAAAAACTTTCTAGAACTAAAAGACTGCAACTGGGGGCATGGGTGTCGATCCCGGGGGATGGGGGATATATCCCCACTCCACCCCAATATATTTGAGGTAGGGGATGGCGTGTTATATCATACCCTCAATATTTCCGGAAGTAGAATGTCATTCAAGTTTATTGTATAGTAGAAATATTACATAATCCTTGGTGTTTTTTTTAGTTTCGCAGTGAATTTATACTGTGTTTAAATCGTCTATTATTAAAATGCGCCATTTCGACTCTCTTTTTATTAAAAATTCCCTGGTTTTGGAGGGGGGTATCAACCCTCCCGACAGCCGACAGCCTCCCCGGCTCGGTCGCTTCGCTCCCTAAACATAGAACACCAAATCACCAATCAGCCCCCCCCTCCAATCATGAAAAGAAATCGACACCTAGTATGATAGGGGCCCAATGGCGTTTTTGTTCGCAAACCTTTTTTTTGTATTTCGATTAATGTACAAGAAAGAAAGCCACAGTTAATTGGTATTAACGTATTTTACGGTTCTACTTTCAGTCGAAAAGCTTTATGAACTCACGATGAAACTGAATGAATATCTTAGCGTGGAAATTATTACCATAGACATATAAGACATAATATCTATAATATAATTATGTAATATCTATATATTATTATTATACACCACCCATCAGTTAAAGTATACAATATCGGGCTGATTTACAGTGACAATAATGAAGTGGGCTAAATGCGTACCAAAACTACCAATAACGGTTTACATGCGTTCGTGGACATAAGTCCAGTCAGTCTGGTAGCCAGACACACCAGATGAAGAGTCGTATTTAGGTACGTTACTTTTAAGACTGAATAATAAGCTGGGTACCAGACTATTATTAACCAGAATGGAGAAATGTCCACGAATGCCCTAGCTCTTTATGTGGGTATTATACAAAAAGATCAGCCAGAGGAGCAATTATTTAAATTGTTTAATATTTTCAAAAGCCCAAACGTGTGAATTTGTTCAACACCGTATTATAGCTATACAGTTCTCGCAATCGAACCGGGAAATCAACTTACGTTCATGTGTTTAATAATGTGATTCCTGCAGTTGGTGATTGTGCTCCTCCACATATACACGGGGAAATACACCATGAAGTTGGCCACCATCGGCTTGCCTATTGCAATCCGTGTCACCATGTCCCACATGTTGAAGAATGATCTTTTCCATTCATTTCCCATAACTCGCAATTTGTCGTCATTGAAGATATTTTCGGGGGTGACTGGAGCAAAGAATTCAGCATCCGCATCGGTCAAAGCGATGATAGACGAGTTGATGTACAAATCCATGACGAAAAAGCTCCATAGTTGTTGGGTGTAACCGGGATTCGTATGTGACTGCCTATGTCTGCCAAACTCTTTGGGAAGCATATCTTCAAACAGAATGTTAATGTCGAATCCCCTCAGCGAGTCAGTTTCTTGCTTTTGAACTCGAACAGCGAAGTCTTGATCCTGTTTCGATCCTGCATCTAGAATTATAGTGATCGGGCCCAGTTTAGGGGACCAGAAGACCGCTGCAGATCGCAACATCCAACAATAGAAACGATTGATGAGTTTTGGTGTTGCCGCCATACGCACAGTCAGCGTGAGGGTGTATCCGTTAGTCAGCTCAATTGAATCTATTCCTTTCTCCATGGCCAGCTTCAGTTCTGCGTCTTGTCTGGGTAGTTGCAATGCAGTTGTCACGTTCTCTTGTCTGATGACTCTGCTCCCATCCCCCCATAGATGGGGGAAAAGGTAACTTAATGCAAAAACGATTGATATGAATAAGATGGCACACCACTGTGCCATTTTCTTCCTTAACACCATCGTGTAAGTTTTCCCCGAAGACGAACTGATAAATGAAGCGATCTCAACTTTCTTCTGGATTCTCTTGTGCATCCATTCAAGACAGTGATGGTTGCAGGCGGATCATACACAATACAGTACTTTCCAAGATGTATTGATATTCAAATAAGCCATCAGAAAGGCCAGTATAATGAGTGGCGTCACCAGACTTTTGAGTCGGGGGGGGGGGGGGGGGGGCACCAAGTTTGAGTGTGATCGCCGTCCTGGGGAAGGGGTCTAATAGATATAAACATATAAACGACTTAACCTATCAAATTCCGTCCCACCACAATACGATAATATTTGCTTTGGCCCCTATTCAACACCGATGGGAGATTACTACAATATATATTTTATATTTTGTCACCAACCCATATCTCTAATTGGGGGGGGGGGGGGGATTGGTGCACGCCGCGGTTTTCCAGGGGGGGGGGGGGGTGGAACCGCGTGCTGCCCTCCCCCCCCCTTGGCGACGCCACTGAGTATAATAGTACTTATAATAGTCAACTCACCCCTGGCCGACTCGCCCCTTACCGACTCGCCCTTACCAACTCACCCCTGGACGACTCGCCCCTTACCGACTCGCCCCTTACCAACTCTACCCTTGCCATTTGCCAACTCGCCCCCTGACCGACTCGCCCCTTACCAACTCGCCCCCTTACCGACTCGCCCCCTGGCCAATTCGCCCCCTAATTTATTAAGAGATGATATGTAGGGCCAACTATAAGTACAAAAAATTCACAAAGTCCACACACAAACTCCCGGTTCGATTGTAGTTCAAGCAATTTAAGATTTTCTTTGCAGAACCAAAAACATAAAAACAAGAAAAACAAGTCAACAACAACACTTAAAACAACTCATCGAAAAAACTATATCGTCATAATGAAAAAAAAAATCAACAAATGTCAACAATAACACTTAACGTTAAAGCAAGACATTTTAAAACAAAACGATAACAACATAAGTAAAGAAAAAACATCATACAATAAAAAACAAACAAAAAAAACAAACATCGTCATAATGACAAAAACACAGAAGTCGGTCAGGGGGCCAGGGGGCAAGTCGGCTAGGAGGCGAGTTGGTAAGGGGCGAGTCGGTCAGGCTGCAAACTGCTCATCAGCCAAAATAATAACTTAAAATTTATGAATGCTTGGAGTTAGGAGCGCTGACGCGTTTCGATCCTAGCAGGATCTTTATCGAAGGCTAAAGATACTGCTACGATCTAAACGCATCAGGCCCTCCTAACTCCAAGATTTTTATAAAAAAAAATAATCCAGCCAGTTTCCCTTGTGGTTATTTAATGATTAAATGTTAAGGTAAGTAGCTGTGACAAAATAAAATGGACAAGGTACTGAGGATCAAATATCCAGTCATTTTGATTGTGCTGTAATTATCTGATTCTATCCTCACACCTTTTTGCGTTGTTTGTCAAATAATCTGCAGTTTTAGTTCCTGGCCGTGTGATTTGGTTATGGTCAGCCTGCGCAGCAGTAACCCCCATCATTAAACATGTTTCATCGAAGAACTCCTTGGATCCGTGAAGGTAGAATCCCTGGAATTCGTAAATTGTAAGTCATGCATTCATTTTTGATTCCTATTATGTTTTCAATCTTATTTGAAGATTTTATTATTATGCTGCTGTGTTGTTACTGGTTTTTTTTTAATAATAAATTAAACGGTGTTTTTCCTTTAAATTTTAAAAATACCTTCCTCTGTCCCTGTGTTTTTCCACTCACTACCCTCAGCTAACAGCAAACATTTGTGCAAGAAGTCACTACATATACCACCATCATAATCACTCATACTGCAGGGTGTACGTCCCCTAATAATGGGACGTACATCCTGCAATTATAGAGTGCGACAGAGCGTAAATTCGTTTGTTGCCGGACAAAAGGCAGGCGAGTACACTGATCTATACAGACTGGATAGGTGCGCTGCTCTGCAGGTGAAGCATCCGTGCGGCCATTTTGGGATATTCAATACAATCGTATACAGAGAATACACGGGTTTACACTTCCAAAAGTGCGCATGCGTGATAGTGCCTCGTTTCGAAGTCGCGATAAAAACCGCAGAAGTGTAAACACGTGTATTGTCTTCGACAATGGACGGGCTTACACTTCGAAAAGTGCGCATGCGTAGAAGTGCCTCGTTTTGAAGTTGCGATAAAATCCAAGATGGCCTCCGAAGTGTAAACCCGTGTATTGCTGCACTGCTTGCTGTGCAGTCATGCAGTGCAATGAGTATTGTGCTGAATATCCTAACATGGCCGCTGGTGACTTCACGGCTCGCCGTCTAATCACTGCGCCCGCGACCTATCCAGTTTGTACATGTATAGATCAGTTGCAAGAAGTCACTACATTACCAACGTCATAATCACTCATAGTGCAGGGTGTACGTCCCCTAATCATGGGACGTTCACCCTGCAATTATAGAGTGAGGCGGAGTGTAATTCTGTTGTTGCCGGACAAAAGGCAGGCGGGGACACACCAGTAATGGCGGACAGTATATCGTGCCGTCGGATTGGTGTATATATTCAAGGATCAGATACATAGCGCCCTCATGCGATGCGGATTATGTGGAGTAAAGCTTCTTTACTGAACATGATTCGTATTAATAGCGCTGCGCACTTGTGCTAAAAATGGCACCGAACCTCAGACAAACATTGCAACCGGCCATGCAAACGTGTGGTGAGTGGGGGTGCATGCATGGTGTGACGTCATTAGTGCGGAACGCTATTCTCCTTTTTATACTTAACGCACTATTGCAGGGTCATGATACCGAAATACTTTGGAAGGGTGTCCGTCTCTGCACAAGAGATGACACTCTTTCCCTTGACGACAAATCTGATCAATAACTAAGAAGATTAAGGGGCCGATTTATTTCACGAACGCTTTGCGATCATCGCTTAAGCCCAAACCCATCGCTCAACGGAAAATTGCTAAGCAAAGTAGCGATCGATTTTCCGTTGAGCGATGACTTTTGGTATCAGCGATGATCGCAAAGCGTTAGTGAAATCACCTGCAGAAGTAGTGTGTTTTCTATAGGTATAGGTTCAAAGCTCATTGTAATTTGAAAAGCGAAATGCGAATTTGTGGTCCAACTCGTCAAGAGTAATAATGGCGCCTTTTTTGGAACCGCTATTTAATTGACCAAAATAGATTGTATCCCAAGAAATGAATCCACAAGAAAAAATACAAATGACTTCCATTATCATATCCCTGGCGTACAGTGTACAATAAATGGTGCATGATTGACGTCACTTGATAAGAAAAATGTCTACATTGTAAATATCTTAGCCGTAGTCACGACATTATACCGCCGTTCGTAATCACTTGTTATCGGCACATAGCTAAGTATAATTACCCGAAGACCTGTCGGGTATCTCGTAAGTTGTAGATTAATAAAGAGGTCGGCCGACCATGGCACAGGCGATGCTAGGCAACCGCCGCGAGAGGACCGTCGCGATCCACGGACAAAATGAGCTGGTTGAAAAGCCGCCAAGGACCGATGGAGATTTCGTCTGAAGGAGAGCATGCTTGGTACACGATTGGTAAACTGCTATAGGCTTGTAATGTAGACTCGCCATGTGCCGTGAAAGACATAACATGTCTATACTCGAGCCAGTGTTGACGTTTCATGTTTCTAATTTGCCTTGAAGACGTATACTTCGTTGATCCACTTGGTGTGACTTGATTTAATTCACTACGGTCCGCAACGCCAGGTACATTGCCTCGACGAAGGGAGATATAGCTACTGCTGTAGGTAGTAGTAACGCACTCTGGTTCCGCAATCATTCAATGTGAGTAGCGCCCAAGTTATCTGCAGAGATACTGAATTTTCCTGGTGAACTTATTTGACCGCAACAATTGAATTGGTTGGACTTAAAAGCTCAGTTTTCAAAAGTCAAGGAATGCTATCATGCCATAATCACCAATGAAGGCTGCAATACCTTCTTTTGTTTGGATTTTTCACCGATGCGAGAAACTTATAATTACGAACTTCGTCTCAAAATAGTGATGTCCCTGAGTGGTTCGGTTACGTCAGCTGCGATGGACAGTCTCTTGTTGGAAACAAGTAATTTTTTTTTACCATCAGTGAACGCTTTATGGCAGTCCTTTATTAATATCATACCATTTGTCGTGACAGCGAGTTTAACCGTCAGTAACTTAATAAATCACCGATGAGGTTTTTGGAGGCCTTTTATTACTTACAGAGCTTTTGATCAAACCACCCTTTGTCATATAATTGTAATTGATGCATCACGCAAAGAGTACAACCGGTCAACATTTGGATGATTCTGATGTCTTAAGTGCTTTGCTTTGCCTGGACAAAACGCCGTGAAATATTAACCGCTGTCATATTATGCAGATGGAAAATGCATTATCTTCATCGTGGAAACTTCGCTGCAGCCACGTACGTATTCGTACTTAATTGATGAAAAAACACTTCATTTTGGGTTTGAATTTACCGAGGTATTTTCACATGTGGTAGATCTTCACTGTGAACCGCCGGTGACACATGCATGATCATACACGGGTCAACATCTTTGAACATTGCCCACAATTGTTGCTGTGAATTGGGCTTACTTACTTACTTACGCCTATCGCCCCTCCTGGGACATAGGTCGTCAACAAAGTTCCTCCAGGCAGGGCGGTCCTGAGCCAGCGTCTCCAGATCTTTCCATGTGCAGCCCATCCTTTTAGCATCTGCCTCCATGTCTCTGCGCCATGAGTTTCGAGGCCTTCCCTGCTTCCCTTTCCCTTGAGGATTCCAAGTCAATGCCTGTCTAGTTATATTAGGCATTTGTTTTCGTAGGGTTTGAATTGGGCAGCCGTCTGAAATCTTCATGCTTACTTCGACTTTGCTTTTCCGATTTGACAGTGACATTCTGTTGACGGCAACAAAATGAATCTTTCAGTAAACTGCAGCGATTCCGAATTTTCCGATAGCGTCATCTATCCAGTCGGGGCTACATCGGTGCATGTGATCCTGGCTGCATTTGGTTTGGCAGGCAACATGCTCGTGTTCATCGTCTTCTTCAGGCAACCACGACTCCGGATGAAAACAGCGAACATCTTCTTGTTTAACCTGGCCATAGCCGACTTCTGCAGTTCGGTATTCATGGCAGGCCGTCCCTACGTCTTCAAGATCAACCCGGAGACGTTGTTCTGGAGAGAGTTCGTATGTCGCTTCTTCAAGTCCGATTTCCCTCTGTGGACTTGTGTGACGGCCTCTATCTATAACTTGCTCCTTGTCACCGTTGACCGGTACTTGTGCGTGGTCAAGCCGTTCCTCTATCGCCGGTACTTCACCGTGGCTAAAATTCGTCTCATGGTGACCCTGTGCTGGATCTTCTCCGCTATCCTTGAGACGTACTGCTTTTACAGCACTCGTGTGAATGCCTGTGGCTCGTGCGAGATTCACTGGCCGTCCAAGACACTCCAGATCATCTGCACCTTCGCGACGTTTTTCTTAACCTACCTCCTCCCGACGACAGTCATGCTGTTCGCCTACAGGAGCATCGTGAAGACGTTGAAGGTGAGGGAGAAGGCTCTTCACAAACACCGTCAACCCGTCGCGGCCGGGAACCTGCTACGGGCTCGCCGGAACGTGGTCAGGATGTTGCAGCTGCTCGTGTTGATGTTCGGCGTCCTCTGGGCCCCGAATCAGATCCTCTTCCTGTACCTCAGCTTTCCCGGGACGGTCACCGGGCTCAGCCAGCTCGGCTTCTCCGTCATTCTCATGATCGGGTTCCTCAACTGCGTCTTCAATCCGGTCGTGTACGCCTTCAAGAACCCCCACTTCAAAGCGGCCTTCCTCGCCGCGGTGTGCTGCCGCCGTGGAGGCGCCATTGGTCCCAGCCAGATCAACCCCAGCGACTTGAGCTTGGATAAGGCAGCCGAGGGTGATTCTCGCACAGTTGGTAAAGTTAGCGTAGCGGCTTTGGTGGTGCAAAGCCAATTTCCCCAGGTGGACTTGCCAAACCAACCCAGCAATGCCAGACAATCTCAAGACATTCTCGACGAATGATAAAAAGAGCAGTCCCCAAGTATTCTAGTAGCTTAAGCAGACCATGGAGGAATTTCTTCCTCCAGACTGATTCTTGATCTTCAGGATAACTCCTCACATTCCGCATCTCAGCCCATGAATTGTGAGGTGCTAGTGTCTTCGAACAAAATCGGTGATTGTTTTTTTTTCCACCCAGAAGTTGGCCTAACATTGTTTATCTTATGGATTTGAAATATAACTGGGAGGGAATTGTGCACTAGGGAATGATATGTTCTACGGGTCGAAAACTGTGGTCCAGTGACCGTCAGTGCCAGTGGTAAATGTATGAACTGTAATTGATGTTTTTCTTCGTTTGTGAACTGTTTTACAAATTGAACAAAATGATAAATATTATGATTGCCACACAGAAGCATGCAAATCCCTCTCGGCAGCCAAGTTAAGATATATTGAATGGAAAATATGCCTAATTTCCAAAAGAACAAAAGAAAGAAAGCTTGATTTTTGGTAATTCTTTCCGTCAAAAGAAAGCCTTAAAATTTCCAAAGTCGTTTTTGCAGGCAGTTGTTCATTATCAATATTACAGACAGTAAAACTTGCGTATGAACGCAAGTTTTCCAACGTAATAAATTATATACAGGTACATTGTACACTGAAGTTGGACTAGCTTTTCCCTGTAGTGATATAATTACACGTCTACAATCATTGTGTTTCGGTCTTTTGCTTTACTAATTAATATTTTGATAAATATTGTGGATAAATATAGCATTTGTCAGGCGGACAAACGGTGTGTTTTTAACAGGTCCATCTTTATACACAAACTTTACTTACCTATTTCTGAACATCCTCCAAACCAATTAATTTGACATAATTATGTTCATATTGAGAGCATTCTCTGTCTTTTATTGAAATATGGACAATAAAAATATGTCTTTAAAAGCTAGCTGGTACCTTAGGGAAACATCAGAAAGTCTCCCTAAGTGTCTCACTAATGTCCACTTTTAGATGCCATTTGTAATTATTAAGCTATCTATACCCGAACAAAGATAATTGACAATTTGGGACACCACCAACGTAGGAAGTAGAGCGCTTGTACGGTATTCAGGAAGTCGCTGATTCGAATCCCGCTCCAGTCAGTTTTTCTTTGTTCACCTTTCAATGTTATCTATATATCTAATTATGTTATCTATTCAGCCAGTCAAATACTCGATCTACACGCAAGTTTATGATGGGCATTTTAAACAGTAGGCGATAGTAAATCTATATTAGACGAGTTTGAATGACGTCACTTCGCTTCCACCTTTGAAGCACGGGGTGCATTCGTTTAGCTCCCCCGGGTCAGCCCTTTCTGGGAATGGTCGTGTTTTACTGCACAAAACAAGCGAGATAATTGGGACGAGGTTAACTGGTGTCGACCCGGGGAAGCTAAACGAATGCACCCACTGAGAACAATGGAAAACGCACATACGTGTACACATTATGTTCCCATGTGAGGGCGTCTTAATTAGTTGTGTGCGAAGTGTCTACTCTCGTTAAAGACAATTTTTAAACATGATAGGCTATATCATTATGTTGTACGGCCTTAAGTGAACGTCATTTTAAATAATATAGCTCGTACAGTGTATTTGTCCTTACACGCGCAAGCTGCAATATCTTATAAAATTGTTGTCGTCGCTATAATTGAATTGCAGTTTTTGTTGACGTGTACATAGTGTCAAATTGCTGTCAGTGGATGTAAGCTTAATTAAGAGCTTTTAAATCAGTCAGTTGGTTATTTGATGATTATGGTCAAAAAGCCGTATCCTCTGTGTGTGGTTCACCATGCTGTTTATCATATTGCAGCATTAAAGTGCATGCGCGTATCTTCAATGATCCTTGGGATATAGCGGTATATGTGATTGGTTTCATGGCTTCTGACTGCCAAACGAGACAAGATAATGGACTATTATTAGGGACAATACCAACATAGGGCTGGGTGGCTCTGTTGGTGAAAAGCGCCGGTACGATATTCCGGAGGTTGAAGGTTCGAATCTTGCTCTAGTCTTTTTTCTTCGTTCACTTTTCAATAACTCAAAATCAAGCAGTCAGTTTCCCCTTTGTCGTTATGTTGTTATTTTGATAAGCTAATGGGAGACTTTCGCGGTCTTCAAGTCAACAGCGCACGCGCACGCAATTGTGAGCACGCGCGCGTTGTTTTGCGCATGCGCTGTCAGTGTGCGTGCGCCGTGGTGCTGTTGACTTGAAGACCGGTTCTCAAAAGTCTCCCATACACCGGCGCACCCAGGATTTTGTCTTGGGGGGGGGGCTCAAAGAAAAATTTTCTCCCACAAAACATTTTGTGACTCCCCCCCCCCCCCCCATTCCTCCTCTCCCTTTCCCTCCCCCCCTTTTTTTTCGTTTTTTTTTCGTTTTTTTTTTTCGTTTTTTTTTTCAGGGACCCTCTTGGGGGGGGGGGGGGGGGGGGGGGGCTCAAGCCCCCCGAGCCCCCCCCCCTGGGTGCGCCACTGCTCCCATTATGTGTGAAACTAACAAAAACAAGCACTCTGATAGCAAGTGTTATACTTAAACGTGTTGAAAAGCACCTAAAGTAAGACCTTTGTGTCTCTATATCTCTTATGTACAATTGTCTGCATTTTGTAACGTAGGCGCCATTATGTTAGGGCCTTCGTCCTACTGTACGAAGTCAGGCTGTTAAAACGCTTATTCATTGGTACTTTCCAACTTGCACCATAGATAAGAGTGTACTAGATAAAGAAAAATACGACTTGCTGATTAGTTAAGACAAGTATATAGCCTAAGTCTCATTTTGAAAAATTTGAAAATGTTTTGAAAAATGTTTTGTTACTGTCGTTCGATTAATAACATCGCTGACGATACCAAAACCCCAGTAATTCAACTCACAAAAAAGTAGTAAAATACAAATTGAGCACGGTTTTAGAGCGATATCTGTATTAATATTAAATCATGTGAATGGGAGTTTAAGTTGCCCAGTAACGGGAGCGGTGTTATTGAGCCGCAACTCAGCCCCATCACGCCTCGCCGCACTAGCCTGATCAGAGCCGATTCGCATCCATTGCTTAATTGCTTGTACACGCCATCAACATCAAATAACATGACAGTATTCTTCACCTCATTAAAGTTGCGCCATTTACTGCCCTACTTTACGAGATGCTCCGAGCCGTGTATAATACCGAGTCCGAGTACAAGAGCACGTACCCGTTATGCCGGATAACACTCAATGTGGGACTGCTCCATCAAACGCTGCTTTTAGAACTGTTTCTCCTCCCCCTTATTAAAGTTGTCCGTCTTGCACTTTAAAGTACAAGCCACCTATACCTGAATTTCTAAACAATATACAGGTGCTCCTTAGCCAAGCCACCGAACATCTTGCCAGTTAGAAACCACTTCCATCCCCAGCATTCTTTTAATAACAATTCGTGTTTGTTAAAGGTAATATCATACTTTGGTTTTTTGTCAAACAAATACAGATTCATGGGCAAAAATATCAAGGAAAATATAGTGAAAGTCATCTGTGAAATTTCCAGTTCCGTACGGTGCCCACTTTTTGAGAAAACAGTATTTTTTTTAAAAAATCTTTTCTCTTCTATTTTTGATCTTTAAAAGATCAAAGATAATTTTGGTCATTGGTTTTACTCTTTTTTTGAAAAATACAGCATTTCAGGCGTGCAGACAAATTGTAATGGTATGTTTCTACCGTCCATCACCATCTTTATACCCTGTTAGTTGTAGTAAATCTGTGAAGATTTCTTTTTCGGTATGCTATACCAAAGGCAGTGGTAGTACCTTTAGATAATGGGACATCAATCTTACTCTGTAATATTGCATCTCTTCATTTGATGATCTTTTCCTTTTTAAATGGTTTCAAAAAAATGAACACGACACAAATCCAATCAGGAGGTGTTACTCCTGTAAGTTTTGAGCAAACTCAGACATACCCTCATCGAGTTCAACTCGAAGCCACTTCTCTTTTTCAAACCGTTGCCAAAAGCCTCTACTTTGATAACCGTTACTTGAAAATGAATGTAAATGAACTGGAGCCAGACCCGACGTTCCGAAAAGGGGCCTTGGTTTAGGCCTACTACTCTCTTCATCTCTCAGCTTAGTAAGACGATGCGGTTGTAGGACGGTCCAAACTCAGTTTAGATGATTTCCACTTACATTTCGGACAGTTTGTGCGTCCCTCAATTATAGTCAACCAGACTTTTCCAACTTACACCGAGAAAGCAAACAAGCCGGTGCGCTCCTCCAGATTTTACACCTCGTCGTAGAGGTCGCCCTAACATAGCCGTGAAATGGGCGTCAAATAATTGTCTTGCAACATGTTCATGCCTATTCATGCGCAGTAAATAATGTCCCACGGATTGGCACGAAAAAATAAGTCATTTAAAATGATATAAAAAAGCTCTCACAACTATGAAGCTATGTAGATAGACAGCTAGAATTTTCTATCTTCCGTTTCCTTTTCAATTTGTCGCGGGATTACAGACGAATTTGGATGAAATTTCCACTTTCAAAAAATGACAACCCCCTTTACGAGATCTCTGAACTAGAAAGAAAAAAATGTACCTCTTAATGACAAAAAATGAACACATTTTTGGCCTCGTTTCACCAGAATGGCTCACCGGGGACAACATAAAATCCGAAGCTTAGTTCCACTATAGGCCTAAGTTGTTTTTCTGTAACAAGTGTTACAAGACTGACCCCACACACGGGACTTGAGAGTTGCTCGCAGGCAGATTAGGGCCTACATGAAAATGTTGCATTACCCTTAATGACCTCGTATTCATGTACCAAAACCACAAAATATCTGCCGCACCCATGTGGTACAACATACCTCGAGAGATTCATGCTTGTCCCCTTGCGGAACACAAATAGCACAAAGAACGTTGGAAACTTGTCGGACCAATTCTGAATTATTTTTATCAAAAATTTGCTAGCTCTTTTATTTGCTAATTGCTATCCCAATGTATCGAACTGTATGGTTTTTGAGAGAAAACAATGTACCTAATTTCATATTTGTTTTATAATCTTACAGTCTAAAAACAAAGCAATAATGATATCCTGAATTAATTAGATTGAAACAACAGGTGGTATTTGTGTCTGGAATAATTATGATAAAATAATTCAACAATATTAATTAGGCTATATCTTTCTGGGTTTTTGTTATAACTGATAGGAAGAGCTTCAGATTGTCAAGAGCAAAAATAATAAAAAGGGAATCTAACAATGCATTAATTTGCTCATTGCATAATTTATGAATGGAAATGAACATCATTGGTCTCCTGATGAGGACTAGAGCAGGCTAGTCGAAACGTTGAGACCTAATACGAGAAATGCGAACGAAATAAGAAGTGCAAAAGTACGAAAGATTCTTACATGGTGTTTCCGCAAACCGTTCCACATGAAAATGAACATGGTTTGACATTACATAAACTTGGAATGACCATGATTACATTATTGACTCTTTATGAAATCTACTGGAATCTGATAAAAAAACAACTAATCTTCTGCTGTAAAAATTGTTTAATGTAAATATTTCAAGAACAATTAACAGTTAAAAGTAAAATACTTTAAAACTTATCCGTCACAGCTTATCAATACATACAGAATACACTCTCAATATAATTATCTCTCAAAATACAGATATATAAAAAAACAAAACTCGTCATGCTTTAAAAAGGTACATTACAGAAAAGTTGGTAACATACCCAAATAGAAATGTTCACAGATTTACATATAACTTTCAGGATATGAAGATAGTGCTAATAGAAACATGCAGTTAAAATATCTCCAGCTGTAATGCTGTATTTATCAAGAAAAGGGCAGAAAACAGTTTTGATGTCGGGCCGAGATCAAAACTCCTGTGAATAGATTTGAAAATACCGTGAGCCTTTTTCACTGTTTTCTACAGTTTCTGATGATGATGATTTGTGCTGAAAATTTCACACAGGTTTGTTTTTATTCCATGACAAATCAAATTATGACCATTCTGCAGCTGTTCTGTCATCTTTACCAATCCTTTAAAGTATTATGCCTTTAAATGTGATGCTTGGATTAATGTTCTATCGGATTACTCAGAAAGTTTGGTGATCAAACTCGATATTTCATTACAAGTGCAAAGTGCCTAAAACCATTATAATGTTAAGAGACCAATAGCGACCCCTATGCTCGTACAAAATATGTACACGAAATAATACGAAATATTTCAAATGTGTATGAAATCTGTATCAAAATCATTGTATATTTTAGTGTAAAGGTTCGCAGACATTTCGTTAATTTATTCTGGAACAATTACTTCCCGGAATTAATATCAATTATCTAAACATCGAACGAGAAATCGGTACAATATTAAGCATAGACAAATAACATGCATCAACATGAATTTTATCATTAGAAAATAATTTGCGACACAAAGAATTTTACATTTTTAAGCTCCTTAAAATATCTCACATCACCATGACGCCATATAAACCGTGCATTTTTACACCACTTCATTTTTTTTTATAATACAAGCAATTTGCTGGAGATGTCGACTTCAAAAAATATATATATACTGTATAATTTACTTTAAAACTTCAAACCGGCTGAAATCTGCACAAATAAATGTGACTTGACAATAGTTTTAAGCAGTATATAATCAGCTTGAATCGCCATGCATCTCATATACATCAGGCACTTAACCTATAGTACATACCACATTGTTAAATTTCATAAGCGTACAATAATTTGATAAACTCTTAAGCAACATTTTATGTGACCTTATTCAAATCTTGAATGAGTTTCACACACGGACAACGAACACGAGACACCCCGTGCACAAACCCTATTGGAGTGAACTGAACATTTTCTAGTGTTTCCCATTAAGTAAATGCTTCTCGATCTGTATTCACAGGTTAAACTTCAAAGTTAAAGGGTCTCTGCAATAGGAATATTATGGCTTGAACATGTGACAGACCTTTTCCTCCTCAATTGGTTTTATTGTGCCAAATATGTTCCTTTCACTCAACTGATAGTGTAATTTTGTTGCCAAACCATTTCTGTCGGGCAAGTTTGCCTTGTCATTATTCATGTTTTTTTCCATTATACTTTTGCTGTTGGTTCCCACATGAGCATGCATGAAAATCCCTCATTTTGCAAAGCCATTCAAATGAAATCCAAATGCTAGTTTGAAACAAAAATAAGACTTGGCATTCATTATCTGTCAGTTATATTCTCTGTATGAAGGCAATAAAATAACCTGACTGAAAAAAGCACTGCAGGAACCCTTAAACTGTCAATGTGTATATGGTATAAGCCATATTAAGAATATGAACATAGTTAATTGTCCATGTATGATGGAACTATTCTCTATTTGATGTTAATAATAGTTTGAAGACACAGGTCCGTCCCGACCTCATGTCAGTGGAAACAATTTGCTATCTGTTCGACTTTTCAGTTATTTTATGGTACAAGGCCGCCTTATTCAAAATATACAAAGTGCAGTGATAGTGTAGTTTAGGCCACCTATTCATACAAAGAAATAAAAAACACTTTTGTAAAGTAACTCACCATTATGTTGGTGGTGATGTCCTCTTGAATATTAGCAAGGTTAAATTTACGGAGAGAGGGCAGGGCTTTTGTTGTTGAGGGAAGTTATGGGGTAAACCGGTATTGAGAAGATGCGACAAAGGTGGCCCAAACTACTGTCTAAGTGCAACATGAGCGCGTCCGCTTTCAAATTAATATAAAAACAAAATATGGCGGCAATAAAAAGGCTTGAGGATTAGCATTACTTGTTATTGTTGTCTTCGTGCAATTTCTTTAAAGTTCAGTGCTGACGATATTGTCATCATCTTCATCATCATTTGTCAGTTTCTTCTCTGGGTATTCTTCGTTGATGTTGTAATCTTGCATGTGTTTCTGCTTCTCTTCCTCAGGATTCAGGTCGTTTTCCTTAATATCCTTTCCGATCGCGGAGTTGCGAAGCTCATCAAAGTTGGGGTTGACGTAGTAGGTGAATGATTTTTCCCCGTCGTCGGGGCTGATGAGATCGGCCTCGTCTGAAGTGGTTGCAATCTGACCGCCTCCGTTGGACAGGGAGTTGGAGCTCTTCCTTCTCGGGATCGGTCTCAGGCCTCCGTCGTCCTTGTCCGGCTCGAGGGTCGTTCGGTAAGCCGGGATGCTGGTGACATCCGGCCCGTACCCGGCAGACTCAAGGTCCAGTCCCGATCGTGGCAAGTCCCCGTTGACGCTTGCTTTTCGTCCGTAGCGGCTGCCGAACCCGCCCAGCGTCTGGGTGTAGACGATGCCCGATTCGGTGGTGGTCTCTTCTTCGCGTCCACGCTTGGAGAAGCTCCTCTTCACGCTCTTCTTCTTGTTGATCTGCTTCACCTTTCTCCTCTGGCGGCGCCACCAGATGCCGTAGAGAACCAAGACTATCAGGACAAGTCCGAGTATGATACCGAGGAGAATTGGTCCGATGATCTGCGCCAGCGTCTTGCCAGGTTGTGTTCTGATGACGTGAGATTCCGTAGATGCTCCGATGGCATTGACGGCCTCGCATCTGAGCGTCACATTGTTGTCGTTGTCATCCAAGTCCGGAAGCACCAGAACGGATCCACTTTCCTCCAGCCTGGCCCGGTTGAATCTTGGGTTTTCTTGGAATGAAACCTGGTAGGCGTTGTAGTGCCAAGTGTAGGCGAAGTTTGCCGGGTTCCCAGTGGCTTTACAAGCAAATCGGGCATCAACACCGGTCTCGAACACTTCGTCAGACTCAATCGTTACAATGGGTGGGTGCCGGACATCCAGCATCACCTCGCAAGCCTCATACTGACCATTGTTCGGCTGACAGGTGAATGTTTGACGATTGGCCGAGGACTCTGCCAGGAATTGGTTATCTATGCCGCGCCCTTGCTGCGTCGGTATCGTGAATATGGAACCGCTGAGAGGAATGTCTCCCACATACCATGTCAGTTGGGTAGTAAGATCGCTCGTACCGCAACGCAAAGACACGGTGTCGCCAACGGAAGCCACCCTTCCCTCCCGAATCCAGCAGACGGGGTTACCGGTGGGTGGCAGTTGGACGACGGTCAGCGTGGCTGGTTCGGAACTTAACGATCTTGCGGGGATGTCTCCTCGTTCAACTAAGACGACATGACAGATATACCGACCGGCATCTTCGGGTCTTACCTGGCTGATCACCAGGCTGAAGTCTCCACTCCCGACTCCTCCTTGCACGGACATTCTTTCTGGTGTGCCCGATGGAAGCTCCATGTCTGTCCCAACCACCAGAGGAGTCAGCATGACGGGAATAGTCCAGGAGACTCTGATGTTGGTCTGGGGGACGAGGCATGCAATCGTCACCGGATTACCCAGCAATACCTCGGCATCCCTCGGTTCGGTTTCAAACATCTGCGCCGAAGCTAACGGCACACAATGGTGGAGAATCAGTAACGACAACATCGCCGTTTTCCACGGATAAGCCATGGCCACCGTCAGCAGTGCGTACAGCATCATACAAAAAGTCAAGTCAACATTCAATCAACGCACCGGTTTTTTCAATCAACCCTTTTCCCACGGTGTAATTCTCTGTCCATTCGGCGCTGTAACCTGTTGAATCTGCAGTCCTTTCACGACATGGAATTCTTCATAACGTCTCCGAATAGTGGTAAATCAACGGGAAATTAGTGCCGTCTATTCTTCGTCTGTTTTATCTTACTTCCTTGGGCGATTATAAAATTCCTCGTTGACTGAAGGTTTTTACGCTGTGGTATCAATACATTGTGATCCACAGGCTAGGCATGCAACAGAGGCGGTTACGTCCTGTATTTTCCAACGGTAGGCGTTTGTACCATGACGTCACCGGTCCTGCCAGGCTATTCAGCCTGTGTTCATAGTACCGTACAACACTCTCACAATGGAGCCACACCTGGCGGCCTTCATGTCGTGTCCCTCAGTCAACCAATAATTTTGAATAACAAAGACCAGGTTATCCCTGAGGAATCTTGAATATTCATAAGACTGATCCCAATTGAAGAAAAGAGGCAAAATACCTTCGCAATGTCACCGCGGGTGGCAGTACATTGTCATAAAGGATATTGTATAAAGGAATTATATACTGTTTACTCCCTGATATTCATTTGGGGCATGAAGTGGTTATCAAGTAGGAAACAGAAATATATTTCTTCCCAGGATGAAAAGATGCCCTCTCCTCCGATATTGGAAGAATTTGTGACTCGATGTCCTTTAATCGAGCATGTAAACATAACCTTTTGACCTGAATAACCCTCCTCTCTTCGAGACAAGAATGTGTTCTTGTCTTGCCATGATCGAAATCATCATAGGCCTACATCCGAAACTATTATATCGCATCAAATAATCATCACTTTTTCACCAACACGAACATTCTGGTACATGTATATAGGGCCTACATGTACTTTTAAAGATTTCCAGATGATCATTTTTGTTAGACAAAAGCGGTAAATTATGATGAAAACTGCAAGCGAAAGAATGAAACCAATTTGATAATGAATGGTTAGCACCAGGTGTATTTGAACGTGCACGGTTTCTCTTTGAAACATTTTCAGATGAAGTCAAGTTCGATGAAAAGTAATTTCACACTTTGGTTTTTGTCAATGAAATACAGATTCATGGGTAAAAATATCAAGAAAGATACAGTAACAGTCATCTGTGAAAATTTCAGTCCCATGCGGTGCCTGAATTTTTGAGATACGTGTGACAGTGAAAAACGCCAGTGAAAATTAAAAAACAATCCCCGAAGATCAAAATTGTTTTTGGTCATTGGTTTTACTCTTATAAATACAGCCTTTTAGGCAGAAAACCTTTAATGGTATGTTTCTACCATCACCATCTTTATACCATGTAAGTTTTAGGTAAATCTGTGAAGATTTATGTTTTCGGTACTTACCAAAGTACGATAGTACCTTTATATTGGCAGGGGTTATCAATAATGAAAGTTTATTTCTTGGTATAGTTAACTGGATTTTCAAATAGTCACTATGACACAATAATTATGACAATTGTGTGACTCATACAATCATTATTACCTACAACAACGTCTATTTCTTTACCTCCCTTAATTCATCCGCCATATTGATCTTTCACCAATCTCCCGTGACTGTGAATTGCATTTTAAAAGAAAACTCACAAAAATGTTATTATTCAGAGTTTTTATGCAGAAAAAAACGGGGCGACTCGAACAATCAGTCTGCATATTTTCACGAATTTTCTTTCTTGTGTGGTCGGGATCCAAACCACGCATGGCCGATCCTTTTGATTTCTTTGCTGTTTTTGTATTTCATTTCGGTTGGGGTATGTGGGGGGAGTGATTGGAACAACAACAGACAACAAAAGGGTTTGATATAATATTGCCTTATAAGGCGGAAATGACGACCTCGAACTTATAGTGAGTTCAAAACCTTATTTGAATATGAATTCTTTGGGGATTAGTGTTGAGAGTTGAGACTGAAATTGAGCACACCATTATTACACGGTGCTTTGGGCATGTTGTGGCCGGCCATGTTGCTTTCCTTTCTATTCGTACAATAATGTTTTTTTCTTTCATGAATCTACATGTACATGTATGTACATGTACTTCGAGTTTAAGCTGGGATCGTGTGAAAAAAATATTGAAAACCGTGATTGAGAGTAACAGTTGAGGCGTCCATGTTGCTTTCCTTTGTACTCGTAATCATGTTTTCTTTTCTTTCTTTTTTCATGACGATGCGCCCAAAACTAGGTGATTCGAGTATAAGCTAGCTGGGATCGTGTGAAAACGTTTGAAAACCGTGATAAAGATCAGAGTAACAGTTGTGGCGTCCATGTTGCTTTCCTTTCTTTCGTAATCATGTTTTTTTTTTCATGACGATCGCCCCAAACTAGGTGATTCGATGGAGTATTATTAGCTGGGATCATGTGAAAATATTTGAAAATCATGATAAATAGTAAAAGAGTAAACTGGTAGTGAATTGGTCAATTTCCACATGTATCAAACCATGATAAAGATACATAATGTCAAAAATGTCTGGTTATATTATATTTTTTTTAATGCTTGGAGCTAGGAGGGCCTGACGCGATCTTTATCGAAGGCTTAATGACGTCATTTTGCCTTCGATACAGATCTTGCTAAGATGGAAACGCGTCAGGCCCTCCAATCTCATAGCATTTTATAATGATTTAAGATCACTATTTTGGCTGACGAGCAGTTTCAGCATTTGTTTCGATGCATCATTATGCTACCACTTCATGTGAGCCAAAACAAAATGGATATGAAATTGAGAAACCTTTCAGATTATGGTTGCAGTGTTTGACTCCCTCATAGACCCGGCACTCATCACGGCCATGAACAGACATGGGGCCTTTCTCAAAGCTTGGCTCCGGCTCGGGCTCCGGCTCCATTTCGTAAATCCATTCTAAAATTAACGGGTATCAAAATAGAGCCTTTTGGCTGCCGGTTCGGAAGTAGATTCTCTGTTTTGAAAAAGGAAACAGGCCTTCATTTTCTGTGAAAAACCACAGCCTTTATTTTCAGCATATGGTTTACAGAGACGAAGTCGGAGCCTGAGCCGAGCTTTGAGAAAGGTCCCTGGAGAGAAATACACCTGTTTTATCCGGGGAAGCTGGACTTATGCTATAAAGAAAATCTCGCAGAAAATATTACGTCCCCGTTTATGTTGCTCAAAATAATTTTGCACATTTCAAATGCAACGAAATTCACGCATTGCCTTATGTTTAAGTTGAAAATTGTAAAAATAAGACTTTAAAAAGAATTTTCCATTATAAATATTCTACCAAGAAAAAAATAAAATACATTTTCATTGTTTATATTATAAAAAGAAAAATTAAAAATGAGATTCCCATTGTAAATATATTATAAAAAGGAACATTATAACAATGAATTTCCAAGTGTAAATATTTCCAATTGTAAACAAGGTGTTTACACAATAAAAAATCATCAATATGCAAACACAACAATTACAAATAATTATTTTCGTCTGTTTTATTGAACCGTATATAAAAACAATAATGACAGAATACAAAACAATATCAATCTCTGGGTATCAGTACATTTTTATACAAAAATATCCATGCTTTGAACAGTTTCAAACATCAAATCTTGCTTCCGTTGTTCCCAAATCTTGGCACAATACTATTTGAATCGCTTCAACAGAACATCAATCCTCTCTAGTTAAAACAAAATATTAAAATTTAAGTATGGAAAATGAATGAAAATTCAAGGATGAAATGAAACATAATTTTAATACATTTAACGGCTTATTGTTCGTTTTTTTTTAAGTTAATGAACACATAATATCAATGGCTGGAATCGATTCGAATGAGAATTTGTCGATATTTATAAATGTATATACAATGATATAAACAGAACGAGTTGAATGTATGAAATATGATATGGTTATAATACCCATGCAGTACCGATATTAAACACGTTGCACCATATAGAGCAAGGGTCATGATTCCTTCCTCCATTGTTAAAGGTAAGTACAGGATTGGTATAACATACCCAAACAGAAATGTTCACAGATTTACGTATGCTTTCAGGGTATGGAAGATGGTGCTGGTATAAACATACTGTTCCGCCTGAAATGGTGTATTTATCCAGAAATCAGTCAAACAAAAACCGAAAACAGTTTTGATCCCAGTGTAAGATCAAAACCATTATTTATGTTTTATAAGACAAATTTAGTCGGTTTTTCGCTATTTTTTCTTGACTCAGATGTCAGATTTAGCTCAAATTTCCACAGGTTTATCATTTCAAGCAGGATCAGACATAGTGCTGTTCTGTGACTTTTACCAATCATGTATTATACCTTTAAGACGGGTTGACTTCTCGTCTCAAAATTCAGAGTTGTTGTCCCTCCTCTCTTTAGAGAGGGTCAATTTGTTCTCTACGTAATTATTAACAAACCATGTACATGTATAGGCCTACCAAGACACGGAATTGTCCATTGTTGTCTATAGTGCGTTGTCTATGGGTGTGGTTAAAGTCTATTTACATCCGTCAGAAATTCTAAGAGCGTTTTGTCCTTCACCAGACTTTTAGAACTCGCCTTATTCCAGACTTAAAGCTGCCTTGACCCCATTTCTTTGATCTCTCTCAAATCCTGTTGTGTCTTCTTGTGGGATTTGTGATTGTGATTGCCTCATCAAATCCGGTCATGGTATATTGTCATTCCTCTGATTGAATACTTTTACTACAATCAATTTCACTGTCAATAAATCATCGTTAATCAGCAATGGGAGACTTTGGAGAGTCGGTCTTCAAGTCAACAGCGCACGCGCAATCCATGCTTGCGCAATTGTGAGCATGCGCGCGTTGTATTGCTCGTGCGTGCGCTGTTGACTCAAGACCGACTCTCCAAAAGTCTCCCATTAAGACTAGTTGCTGTGTATTTCTACTTTTCTGTATACAAATGAAATGTAATTATGTCTTTGTCCTCTTTCCGTGGGAGTCTGTGATATCATTAAGAGGCTAACGATATGAAATCAGTGTCTGTGTCACCGTAGAGCTTTAAGATTGTTCTTGTTGATCAATCTGAGAAGCTGAGCAATACAAATCACTATAATGTATGTGATCCTCTCAACTCATTTTAAGATGTTAGAGTTCTATGGCATCCAACCCAGAAATCGGGAATGTGACATGGAGCCTTTCTCAAAGCTCGGCGCCGGCTTCATTTCGCGAATCCACTCAAGTACGGATATCAAAATAGAGACTTTTGGCTACTGTTCGGAAGTAGATTCTCTGGTTTGAAGAAGAAAACAGAGCTTCGGCTTCAATGAAAAACCACAACCTATATTTCCAGCATATTATATGGATTGCAGAGACCCTAAACCGGAGCCGAGCTTTGAGAATGACATGGTCTCATTGGAAGCCAGACCGAGATGGTGGTTATAGTGATAAGCCAAATCCAATTCAACTGTTTTGTCTTCGACTGACTAAAATGATTGTTAATAAACAACACTAGCATTACGTCTTCAAGCCGTTGTATTAAAAAAACTTACTTTAATGTGACCTTATTTAGAGCCTTGTCACACGAGGCATTTTGTACAGGCAATTTAGAAGCAACTCGAAACTAACTTCTCATCACATTTTGTGAACAGTGTCTTACTGCCACCCTTCATTATGTAAAAAGGAAAATTAAAAGTGATTATTTTTCCCTTCTTTGGGTTTTCTTCAACATAATTGCCTGCAAAAATGTCACGTGTGACATAGCCCTATATGTATAGGCTAATTATACTATAATCATCTAACACTGTAATAATATCCATGTCAAATCGATAGTAATTCATTACAAAATAGGAAAAATAAAACATGAAAAATGCAATGGAATGCAAATTAATATTAAACAAGAGATGTAACGTAGTTATGACAACTTAATGATTTCCTGAAAGACCAAGGTACTCGCATTATGTACAGTTACCGTGATCAAAATGTTCAACGGATAATAAACAAAACATTGTACACTTTTGTATTAAATCGGTTTTGTGTCCGAAATATTGGAGTTTTTTAAATCAAAATCCTGAGTATGCGAAAAAATCTCAAAAAATAAAAAATTAAAACTGTACACAGAATCGGTAGCAATGTATTACTTTTGAATATGTGAATGGTTGGTCTTAACCACTGCGTCGAGAAATAGTAAAAAATGCATATACACCTGTATTAGTAACTACACAATCCGTCCAGGGTCCAATGTCTTAACCTTGGTTAAAACAACATTAAGAGCCAAGGGGTCGATTTTACCAAAATCATCGTAACTTACTATCAATCGTATTATGCATTGCAGCCCCACGTATGATACGATGGGTAATCCTTCGTAACTCGACTTACGATCGATCGTAGATCTTCGTGAAAACAACCCCAGGAGCCGATTTCACAAAACTTACGACCATCTTAAGACGCATCTTTTCTCTATGGATTCATCGCATAGATGTGATGCGTTGCAGCTATGACGGGTCGCAAATCGAGTTGCGACGCGTCGCAGAGCTTTATAAAATCGGCCCCTGATGACATAATTACATGTACTTATTCAAGAGTATGTTTCTGATGTAATTAATTCATTCAATAATATTCAGTCCCACCTTTTTACTAAAATCTAACTCTGCATAGATGATACGGTCTGGTGGGGGTTTGCCTTTCCCCGTGGACTTAGCAGCAGCTCCATCTGATCGACTTGTCGGTATGTTCAGCACAGCAGCATCATCCTCGGAGTTCTTCCGGCTTCCCTCTGATTTCTTCCTGTAGTGCCTGATCCTATTCTTCTTGGAGTCTCCCTTGCCCAGGTCGTTGACCACTAGCGACGACCGGTCCGTGGAGTCTGTATCCCCGGTGGCAATCGAACTGTTTTCCTTGGTACTGTCCACCTCAGAACTCGGTCGAGGTGGTGGCGTGGGGGGCTCGGTGGTTTTCCTCCCCGGACCGGCCGAGGTTGACGGCGTGTCCTCCTCTCCTCCTCCCGCTACGGCGGAGACGGACACTGGTGGCACGTTCAGTTTCTTCACCTGGGCGTAAATTGGATCTTTCGGGGTTTTCATTCTGGCTTTCACCGGTGGCTCCTTGTAGTGTTTGATTTTCTTCTCCCTCTTGCCGGGATGACGGGATTTTCGCGAAGGGAGGGCCTTCTTCTCAAGTGTCTGCGTGGGCTTTTCGAAATTCTGGTCTATGTTTTTGGTCAGAGTATGATTTTTCGTTTTGGATTTTCTCTTATTGCCATCTTCTGTTTTATAGGGAAGTACGACTGGATCTGTGGATGTTGTTTTGATATTAAGGTCATTAGGAGCATCCTGTGAGGAGACAGACGAGGGGTCGTGATGTTGGTCTGTTTCGGATATGGAGCCGTTTATCTCTTGAGTTGGAACAACGTCTGGTGGTTGGGAGGATGACTGCACGTTCATGTAAACGGTGGTGTGTGGGGAATCACTGACAGAGGCCTCCTCTTCGCTGACGCTGACGTCAATTGCTACCACGGGGGGAGGAACCCAAGCCCCTGTCTGTAATGCGTCGGCATCTAAGACGGTGTGGGGCTCCAGCATCGGTTCCCTGCAGAATCGGCACTGCCGGTGCCTGAAGAGGATGAACAGGACCACAAAGAAGAGCATGACCGCGATGAGACTCATCAGTCCCACGACGATGAAGGGAATGGGGTCGACCGGCTTCTCGTCGTTGATGAAAACGGTGCAAGTCTCCGAGAGCTGCGTGCCCAGCTTGGCTTCGCAGAGGAAGAGCAGGGATTCAGGATCCGAGGTGGACACCGTGCCGTTATACTCGATGGACGTGGTCAAGTAACTCTTCGTCTTGACGCCGTCGAGACCAGAACTGTCTGCACGGACCCATCTCAGAGACGTATCGTTGTGTCCGGTGGACGTACAGCTGATGGTGTAAGAATCACCGACTGGTACCTGGCCGCTGCTCGGACTACGTTCGCATATGGGTTGCCACGAGCTCGGTAGGACGTCCAGCCTACCTTGGGTGGACGACACATTCCCGTAATTGCAATAGTACAACCCTTCATCCTCTAGCTCAGGATTGGTGATGACGAGACTCTGGTCGATGTCTTCTAAGTTTGGAACGATTTCCAACCTATCCTGGATCGTTAATTCTTGGCCATTGTCTTTGAACCACCTCATCTTTGCCCCTGAAGACCCAGTTGAGTTTACAGCGCAAGTGAAGGTAACTGTCCCTTTCCCAGTGACGGCTACTTTGTTCGATGGATTCTTGGTGAATTCTACACACTGTCCACGTCCAGACATGATGAGAACCAGGAGCATCAACCATAGTCCACACCGCGGATTCACCTGTGTCTTCCGGACGGCCATCTCTTGTATCTGTGCTCACGATCCCTGTGTGTGCTTGGATCAAAATCTCTTGTTTTAGTTCAAGTCGAGTCTCAATGTCACAGCATCGTGTTCGATCGTTAATCACCACAAGTGAAGACTTCCTTTCGTTGTAAAGTACACACCCCTATTGGGATAATTCTCCAGCAAGTATTGGAGAATATGTATCTGCACAGTCTATCATGAGTACCACTGGAGATATACATGTACAATGAACGTACCTATAATACACGTGTCTTTTTGGTGTATAGTCAGCAGTGACAGCAATGGTTGACTAACCGTCTACTTTCAAATACACATACGGCGCTCGATCCACCACCAACATCCGATCGCAGTTATACTCTTCCCCTATTCAGCTTGTCCATCAGCACTGTTCCTTTCCATAAACATGTCAAAGGATACATCATAAATCTTTCTTTTTGATTATCATCCGTTACCGTTAAACCTGGCTGAACGGACCGTTAAACAGAAACATTACGCTGTTGATGTCATCATGATGTAGCGTATACGTGACGGAACAACAATCGAAGCCGATTCCACTCTGTGCTGCAAAAACTAGTGCAGTCATTTTGTATTGGGCATCCGGGAACTCTGCTTTACCTCCTACCAAATAAATGTCTCCACCTGTTGAATTGATTCCACATCACTGGTGACGCCTATTTTGGCGAATTGTAATATTTCGCAATCATGCGGATGGGAAAGTCCATAAAAATTTCCCTATCGTGATTCACGAGACGAGGTCAATTGTTGTGAGGCTTGGGCGGTATAGTTCACCCTCCATTCATAGAGTTATTTGTGCGTGAGCATGGAGATATAGATGACTCATGACTCGTTAACTTGGGGCGTGTATCCTCCCTTCCTCCTCAACTTAAAGGTCGCCCCGCCCACCCACGGGTAACTGTATAATTATCACTTGTATGGGTCGCCTGTGTAAATTTTCGATCGTTAATAGTCATTCATAAAGAAGCCTTGTTGGTTTTTGGTCGGACTTAAAACGAAAATAAAGTGCAAGTATTAACTGCGGGTGTGTATTATGTACATGTACATGTTCACATCGGAAAGGGCATCGTTGAATTTGCATCTGAATGCATCTTGCAGCTTTTCATTGCAATCATTGAAGCGGAACGGGCTGCAGGGAGGACGCCATTACATGTACGTATGGGTGTAGTACATGTTGTTGGATGCCAATAGAGTATAACGCCTGTGGGAAGTTGAGGGCTTGATTTAATGGGCGTGGCGATGCCGGGTTATGGTGGGGGTTTATGGCTATGCTGTTTCCATGCTTGTTGCCCGGAGATCGAAGTCACAGAGATCCCTTTAGTTAACTAACTGAGATTCAGTTACCTGTAACTTACGTTCACTACAGAAATGAATAGAAAAATAGCTCCTCTCCAGCAGTAAATGGCACTCAATAATTATTTCCTAAGGGTGATGTCTCCCTTTGGCAATTAAGAAAATTTACCAAGGAGTGCATAGGATTTAGTATTTAGTATTTATTTCATTTCTCGGGAAGAACATGTTACAACGCACAAGAACAACAATTAACACTCTCCGATGATAGAACAGGACCAAACAAATACAATGAATCCAATCAGCTCCCGAAGGATTGCCCAAAAGAAATTATTCCTGTCAAAGGGGCTGTCCAGACTAATTGAATTAAATAAATATGAATGAATACATAACCATATTGAAATTTCGTTTTTATTTTGTGGCTGTGCCGATTTTAGACGCTGCGTCCAGTACACAAAACTTGTGAAGAGTATAAAGAGTATCATCACGAATATGAATACATGGGCTTATATTGACGTTTGAAAGTAGTAAGGATTTCATTCAATCTGATAGTAACTCATATAAAATAGGGGCACGACTGGGAAAGTTGTTGAAAGTGCAATTTTTGGTTTGTAGGAACGAGTCTGCGTACAATCTTGTTTACTTTACTACAATCTTGTAAAAGCAGCAATTCTGTTATTTAACGAACAAATATAGGTACTTGTATATAGATAATGACACTTTTATTTCTTTTAAACACGTGAGGGCTTGCGGCATGGTGAGTTGGGAAGCGATGTTTTCTCCCATTATACACCATGGAGGAACTTAATGGGGTCATCAAAGATCATCGAAATTTCTAGCAACGCTTTCCCGAGGTTCCCGATAGCGGGCGCTGTCCATTCAAACTGTTCCTTCAATTTTGCTCAGAAGGCCATCGATGTATTATTTATATAGACATTATGAAATAAAATTCATTGATATCACACATGTTGTTTTTACCATGATGTTTACCCCATTGGGTTAGTTTGGGTCCGTTCCTGAGCACAATTATACGCTATCGTGCCAAGTTTTTTGTAGTTCTACTGGCTCTTCGTTGTTAAACATTAAATTTTGAATCATCCATAGGAATTTAAATATGTTGTCATAATTATTGATCGCTCATTTTTGATTGAATTTGACCGCCTCACTAATAAAGGAGTCAAAGTTATGCCACAAACCGATCCACATACCACATACCATGCAAAGCCTCAAATATTTCTTGTGAACAAAGTTATTCTGCATATCCCGATGGTGTACTATTATGTAAGTCATCGTGACGTACAGGCCTCTTGGCTCAATTATTACAAGAAAGTCTAGATATTGTTAATACAAGACACTTTTGTTATGGGCAAATGCACTTGTAAGACATTTTAGTTGATTTGTTCTAAGTTGACGGTAATTTCACTTGATAAGGTCCCATAATACACTTACATATAGATGTCAGGATTAGTGACGCGTCACATTGGTATTGATTTTAAGGTTCGCTTAAACGTCTTTGCATTAGCATAAAGATTTCCAATAATTATTTCCAATGTAATGCAATTTATAACCAACATCAAATTATTTTGAAAGTTTCACATTGTCGTAAATTCTGAGCAATTTTTGCACTTCAGGGGTTGATTTCACGAAGCCCTGCGATCGATCGTAACCCGATTTACGAAGGATAACCCATCGTAGGGAGCCTATCCTATAATAGGGCTGGAATTGTATCGCAAGTCCTAAGGCTTGTTTGTAAGTTACGATGAGTTTGGTGAAATCAACCCCAGGTCATTATTTATCGCTGATAGGCAGTTGACAAAAATTATTATTGGAACATTTTCAGTAACTTGGGATATAGCGGTATGTGCGTGGTTTAATGGCTTCTGACTGCCAAACGAACAAAGATAATTGACTATTAGACACCGCCAACATAAAGGGCTGGATAGCTCAGTTGGTGAAGCGCAATGACGGTAAACGGGGGTTGCCGGTTCGAATCCCGCTCCGTTCAATTTTTCTTCGTTCACTGTTCAATGGCTTAAATTAATCCAGTCAGTTTCCCTGGTTATTTGATGATATTACATTGTAACTTGACAAAAAAACGATAGAAAGGACGAGACGAACGGTAGAGTGAAGAAATAATGAACCAGAAATCTAATACTTGAAAAACACCTGTTGTTGTCGGAGAGCATAATAATAGACGATGCCGTGGGAATAGTCTACAAAACTTTCTGCAACAATGGCCATGTCTCACGTTCTAAGGTCACTAGTCAGCCCCCCTCCAACAGCATAGTGAACAGAAGTTCTGGTACTAGTGAACCGTGTATAATGATAGGCCTATTCATGGCTCCTCTGGTTAGGAATTATTCGCTGCAAATTGAAAATTGAAATTTATATTTGTTTGTTTCGGTTCGGCACGCCTATTCAAGTCATGTATTGAAAGTATAATACATGATTGATAAAGGTCATAGAGCAGCGTTAACACTTTGTCTGATCCAGTCTGTGCATGAAATGATAAACTTGTGAAAATTTGAGCTCAATCGGACATCTGAGTCACAAGAAAATTGCGAAAGCCCGACTTAAATTTTCTTATAAAACATAACAAAATGGTTTTGATCTTACCCCCGAGATTGGGGTCTTTGTTTGACTAATATCTGGATAAATACACCATTTCAGTCGTTTGATGCTGTGTTATTTTGATATTAACGGACGACCCCTGACCAAAAATATACAGAAACGATTTATCCAGAAATTAGTAAAACAATGACCGAAAACAGTTTTGATCTCGGGGTAAAATCAAAACCATTCTTTATGTTTTATAAGAAAAAATAAGTCAGATTTTCGCTATTTTCTCGTGAATCATAATGTCCGATTGAGCTCAAATTTTCACAGGTCTATTTGTTCATGTACATTATTTGATCAGACAAAGTGTGAATGCTTGTCTGTGACCTTTACCAATCATGTATTATTATTTAAAGTAATTATCCTTATACCAAACAGTTTTTAATCACACCTTAACTTTAGATAATGACGGTCTGTAGTCTGTATGTAGCACACTCCCCCATTAGCATCATGCGAACCGTATTCTATCAGGGTTCTACCCATTTGAATCAAAACTTCAATCCAATAATTATATATTCAGCCGTACATGTCAATTCTTTTAAGCGCAAAATCTCGTTCCCGCGTGTTCATCACGTACATCCAAATGGATTGTTAATTATCCGTCGTTAACGGACAAAAACGACATCATTGTGTTAGCTTTAGCTCTCATGACTTGCCAGTACAAAGCCATTAGGCAGACGGTGTGTGGGTTTCCAGAATAATTAATCATAGTCGTATACAAATAGCCTATATACAGTCTGTAGCCAAACAATACAAGCCAGTGCATTAACTGTAATAGTGTATAGTGCATCGGCAGCCATGTTGTCTGTTCAGTTTTCATTTGTTTGGGAGAGAGCAACATCAATTCCAACCATCTAGTTTTCAATATGCACTTCATGGCATTATTATGTGACAAAAAAATTACCAAATCGCCAGTGTTCACAGTTGTTTCTTTTATTAGAAAACAACAAAAATCATCGACGCTTGATAATTTTTCTTTTACGGGATTGTGTGTCCGATTGTGATAACCATGAAACCAGTCGGCGTGCTTTAGGGAT
Source organism: Astropecten irregularis (assembly GCA_963971285.1). Classification (NCBI taxonomy): domain Eukaryota; kingdom Metazoa; phylum Echinodermata; class Asteroidea; order Paxillosida; family Astropectinidae; genus Astropecten; species Astropecten irregularis. The sequence goes on along the minus strand of OZ020249.1, from coordinate 17,636,637 downwards.
ATTCAGATGCATTTTTTTCAGCCATGGCAGCAATTCATGGGAAGATATTTCCTTGGGAGGTCAAAATAATTATCGACTGAATAATGAGGAAAAATCTCTCTCACGGACAAAGGAACTATCGCTTTTGGTCAGTCATTAAAATTATCTGTGTTGTAAACCTTTTACACGATATTCAACAATTTGGAAACCGCTTGCGATGAGACCTTGTCGCATAACACGAAACTGTCAGGGATGTCCGTGTGTGCGGAACACCTGTTTTTTTTCCACAGGGTCGCGGCATGGCATCCGTTGTTTTGTCCAGTAACTCGGAAGGAGCAGGTGAATTCGATTCAAATGGAAATATTATCATAATAAATCAAGGGGAGGACAAAATGACATTTCTGCATAAATGACGAATTCCAAATAGCAAAATTGTTTAAACTGTGATGGCACAAATATTGTTAAATTTGTGAATTTCAAAATGTCGAAAGATGTTTGCATTCCGGTAAAAAATATTTGAGCGCGCCCCCAAATGTTGATATTCTCGTTTGAAGGCACTGTAATTGTTGACTTGTGAAATGTCTTTGAAGTAGGCACATTGATTTTTATTGAAGTAGTCTTAGCTTTTATTGACTTTCAGTTGCGATAGAAAATATTGATATGAACATTACATGGACAATGTTGTTGTAAGTTTGCTATTTGTGCGTGCTTATTTTTGTACAGGTCTGTTTATTTTATTAAGCGCTGCTTTGTAAATGTTGAGAAGCATATTTTTGTCAACACAACACAATGCGTTCCCGGCCTTGAATTGTAGACGGAAATATCTTATACCAGGGTTGATTTTGACAACGTGAGCCCTACGATCTATCGTAACTCGAGTTACGGAGTTTAACCCATCGTATCCTGGGTAGGACTGCAATACATTATACCCTCATACGATTGATAGTAAGTTACGATGACTGGTTTGGTGAAATCGACCACAGGCCCAGTACAATTGATATCATTGTGTAGTGACTAGGTGTATCATACTAGAATAAATTGGCAGGAGGAAAATAACAAAGTGGTGCTTTGTTATGAAGTAGGACTGAACTAAAAATAATAAACTTTCAGTTTTGGTGCCAAAAATTGGATGGCATTGTCTCTTATTATTCTCGACCCAGAATATAATAGGGTAGCTGTCATCATTTGTGTCTAGTCCCCCGAGGGCGCCCTGTGTGTTATTATGCATTACGTAGTGACATCATAGTTACCAGTCTATGGGCGGTTTCGAAACAAAGGCTCGGGCTCCGTCTCAGGCTCCGGCTCCATTTCGTGAATCCATTAAAAAAATAACGGGTTCCAAAATAGAGGCTTTGGCTGCGTAGATTCTCTGGTTTGAAAAGGAAAACAGAGCTTCAGCTTTAATGAAAAAACACAACCTATATTTTCAGCACATGGATGTCAGAGCTGGAGCCTGAACCTGAGCCTCCATTTCGTATTAAAACGCCCTATATGATCATCATTTGCCTGGTACCCCAAGGCGCACTGCTTGTAATTAATGCATTGGCTGCATTGTATAGGTACCAGTTTGTGATGGTTACCGGTATTCTATACTTCTCGATTGGAGATGTTTATATGTTTCATTTTAACACAGTATCCTACAGTAAGTTTATTAAAAAAAACCTAGAAAAATCTTACAGTACTAAAGAAGACGCCATAAACGCAAGGGTATGTTTCCTTAAGCATTTCTCTTTTTATTACAAATCTTACAAATCAAAACAGCATTGTATTTTCTAAACCAGTTTATTCAAACCAGTTGAATAAATCGTCAGCACAGAAGCAGCTTCTTGGAAGAAAAATTTCCCTAGCAGTTACAAAATAATTCTCAAACGGCGAAACAAAATTACAAAATTAACAAAAAAACAAAATTAACAAAAAAACAAAAATTGAAATGTAAGAAAGTAGAAACCGGTAACAAAAAAGTAACGAATACGTTTTTACTTTTCCCTTCTTTTCTCGTGCTCTGCATACTTGTCTTATTCCTCATTAAACTGTCATTTTCAAACAACATATACTTCTTATTTTTCTGGCGTAAATGTGATTTCACAAACTATTACATGTACAATGAAAACTGGCACAAAAACGTATCTAAGTACAAATATAATATTACTTTTATACATTTTTATACATGATGTGCATGCATTCCAATTACAACATAAATAAAAAAAGGTCCTATTCTTAAATAATCTTTTATAAATCTGTATGAATCTAAAATGTTTTGTTTTTCTTGAGCAAATTATTAATAAGGCACACTGGATCGTAGTAAATATGATTGTACGACTTTACTATCTTAAATCAAAATGAAGATCAGTAATAATTAACATTCTAACGCGATGTGAAAATTGTATGATATTATTACATTTGTGATTACATTTCAATTCTGTCTAGATATACATGTATTATTTCCATTCTTCTTAAATTTATAACCATAATTTCACCACCAGATTGAACGTTGTTCACAAATCTCTTCCTGGGAAAGTTGAAAAACTGTATTTGAAAATTTCAAATTTGAAATCTTTGAAAAGTAATTTTTTGCAAATTGAAAAAATAAATTGAAAAGCAAAAATGGAAATGTGAAACTTTGAAAAGTAAATTTGAAATTGTGACAGAATGAAAAGTAAGTGCTCGTTTTTATGTGTCTTCTTTTTCTTACTAAGTGATAGTAGATTGATCAATTTACACTAAATCGTCGATATTCGCTTTGCCCCGGTCACAAGAATGCTAATTTTGCCTACCCTGTTCCATTTAAAAGCACATTTACAACGCACAAATATAACTTTTTGAGTGGGCAGGCATACAAAATTAACTGAAACTATTCATGTACATGTAGTTCTGTTCCACATGATTTTACCTAAACCTCTTTCTCTTCATACCTATTGTCCCTGGATCACTGATACTGAATTTCTTCTTGTCACATAATTATTGTGCATTTTCCTTCTTCTTGCTCGTCTTTATTTTGTGTCAGACCTGACTGATTCCGTACTTTGAAAATCAATATAACTTTCGTCTAGTATACTTCAATTGATATTTATCATATTTACAAAAAAAATGAGAGAAAGTAATATTGGGTCTGTTGTTTGAAAACACTCTATATTTTAATGAATTATATTTCTCTAGGCCCTACTCATCATTGATTCATATCATTTTCATATATGGCTAGGAAATAATAAAAAAATAACAATTATCGTTAATATTTTGTCATAATCCTTTTCCTCCTAAATGATATCACAAGCATGTCAAGCGAATCCCATTACATGTTGACTTCGTCCCATCATAGTCTACGTGATCGAATCTATAAATAAGTCTTGTATTTTATTTTTGTAGATTAATAGTTAATTAGTAAATGTATTTCAAATTCAAACCTGTGCGGTATACGGTTTTGAATCTATTCTGAGTTGTAAGGATAAATAAATAATCTTTGGTTTTGCATCCACGATTTAAACTCTTCTAATTTTTTTTTCATTTTTGCATTTTACATCTGAGACATGTAATATTATGTCTTAACAAAATGGAAAACTTATTCATAGTTTCAGGAGAGTAGGAGACTTTTAGGGGCGTTTACGAAACGGAGGCTCGGGCTCAGGCTCAGACTCCATGTCGTGAATCCATTTTAAAATGATGTGTATCAAAATAGAGGCTTTTGGCTGCGGTTCTGAAGTAGATTATCTGGTTTGAAAAGGAAAACAGAGCTTCAGCTTCAATGAAAAACCACAACCTATATTTTCAGCATATGGATGACAGAGATGAAGGCTGAGCCTGAGCCTCCGTTTCGTAACTCCCCCCCCCCCCAAGGTTGCCATTTCGGATCCCTGGAAGAGACATTACAACCATTTGTGAAATAATATATCGTAATAAATATCGTATCCTACGTAGGGCTGTAATGCATCATAAGTCCTACGATTGATAGTAAGTTGTGATTAGTTTGGTGAAATCGATCCCAGATTGTTGTGTATCAAATCTATAAAATGGCGAGCTCGCAAAGCTGATTATAAGCTGCCGCCATCTTACTACTCCCTATTTATCGGCATCATGCGTGACGTTACGGCCCAGGAGCCGCCCTGTCACGTCGGTTCCCAATTACGAAGGCCCAATTAGCGTCAGTTTTTCCTAGGAAGACTCGTAGCAGCAAATTAAATTGGCATACCGACTATGTCAGTGTACATGGGGTGCTGTGGCCTAGTGGTCTGGCGTGTTGAACTCAAAAGTCTTGTGGTCAATCTACAGATTGTGGGTTCGAATCCAGCCATGGGTTAATGGTGCTTGCGTCCTTGGGCAAGACGCTTTGTCACATATTGCTCCTCTTCACCCAGGTGTAAATGGGTACCTGTGAGGGTAGAGATGGCTTTGTGGTTTGATTAGCCCATGTGCGCTGAATACGGCAGCCGGGGCTGTATACTCCCCAGGGAGTTGAGATGGTTTCAGGAATGTAAATTATGGCCCAATGACCAGGGATAATAATTGATTTGCGCCATGAGCGTCATGCTTGGCGGATACCGGCGCATTATAAGTGTCCATTATTATTATTATTATGTACATGATCGCCATAAGGAACGAAGGAAATAGACGACATGATACAAGTGAAAGTTGCGCTTCCCAATTTTGAATTCGTACATCGTGCATCACGGAGAGTCAAAACAAAAATAACCTTCCAGGTTGTATTCATGTCAATCAACGAATAAGAAGAGTTGATATGTGGATCGGTTTGCGGAAACACCATGTAGGAATCGTTCGTACTTTCGCACTTATTTGTCGTTCGCAGCAGTTCTCGCAAGGTCTCAACGTTTCGACTAGCCTGCTCTAGTCCTCAGAGTTGATACTAAACAGGTGCTTCATCGTCACAATCTTACCGCACCAAGACAATGACCCCTTCAGTGACCCTATCATCCGACTTCATTCATCAGCCAGAATTTGTCACAATGTGAATGAAATTTATTGACTGCAGGCTCTGAATGTTCTTCGACCCAAGACAAAATATTCCGAGTAAAATGACTCGCCAAAAATCATACTAATAATTATAACAGGTATTAAGTTTGTTTGTTACGACGTTGTGATCACAGTCATAATGATCACCTGTGAGTGCGATATTTGCAATGAGATGTAAAGAGCCAGGGGTCAATTTCACAAATCCATACGATGGATCGTAACTTGAGTTACGAAGGATAACCCATCGTATCCTACGTAGGGCTGCAATACATCACAAGTACTATTGATAATTAGTAAGTTGGTGAAATCGACCTCTGAAAAAGCATATTGATTTAGATATGTTCGTAGCAACATATCTTGCCATTTTGTAATGTAACTCGAGTTAACTCGTGAGAAATGTCATTCCTAGAACGTAGTATCCTTAAATTTGCCTTTGTACTTGCTATTTGAGACTGATTAATGGAAGTGTTCTATTTCATTGTATTTCATATCAGAAAATGACCAAATATCTTGAAACTCAAAGAAGCAGTTTATTTTTCTGTTCTTTTTCTTTTCTTTTGCAAGCCATTTTTCGTTGTCTTTTCGGATGATTTAATCTTGGTCTCTAATCGGAGTTAGGGTCAATAATGGGCTCAGACGATGATGGGTAAGATTGATTGTATGAAGTGCTGTCACTGTGCAAAGCCTCGTTGACATTCTGATACCTTGGGCCCTTCTCGCCGGTCTCGAAATCATTGCTCATGTCCAGGTGGTCTTCCTCTTGCATGGCCACGTTCTCCTGACCTCCTTGGAAGTCTTCAATGGGCACCATTTCACCTTGGAAGCCGTCGATGTACTGGTTCTCCTCCTCCTCGTGTCTCAGAGAGGTCGGCCGGGACTTCTGGACCGAGTACCGCAGACGGTGAGGGTTGTCGTCCTCTTTGTCCTTGCGCGTCGAACCGGAGCGATCGACGCAAGTGGCGCAGCCCACGACGGTGATGAAGATGAGGCAGACCATGGCCACGGCGGCGATGATGACGAGAACCATCCATGTCGGGAGCTCCCCAAGGCGTCTGATCTCGATGCTGGCTTCGCCCAAGCCGACCTCGTTAGAGGCGCGGCAGTGGAAGTCCTTACCAAGGTCGTCGGTCGACAACTCGACCCTCACCGCCGTCTTGGACATGTCGACACTGTCGACACGCTCGAATGGCTTGTTCGGTGGTAGTATGATGCTCGGTCCGCTGGTCAGTGGAGGATTGGCGTACGCCTGGCATCTTAATTCGACCGTGGAAGTTTCAAAGGCCTGGATGTTGATCACACTGGGGGACATGGTGACTGACGGTTTGAAGCGAACGTTCATGGAGGGTGTGGACCCGGGCGAGGCAGAGGGTTCGCTACATTTACGGACTTGGTCGTCAGCAGGATGGGCCTGGATACACTCATAGAACGACAGGTGGTCCTCGCTGGATAGGGTGACCGTGGACGTCACGGTGACCACGCTACCGTCATAAGCCGTCCGGCTTTCCAGTCGCCTAGTGAAGTTGTTCGCATTGATTCTCACCCAGGAGAGCTGCGGGTGAGGGGAACCACCCGTTGACGAGCAGGACAGAGTCAGGGTCTCGCCTTCTTGGTAGACCCCTTGACTGTTTCCGTTGGGCGTCTTGGAACACTGGGGGCCCGATGTGGGTGGGACGGCGGAGTCAACGACGGTCAAAGTCGCTCCCGGCGTCTCCAAAGCCTTACCCCCGACGTTATTCGGATCGTGCACCAGGCAGGTGTAGACCCCGATGTCAGTGGCCGAGACGTTGGATATTTTCAAGTTGTACTCCCCTCGCCGATGGTCTCCGACGAAGGCGAAGCGCGGATAGGAACTGTGCGTGTTGGCGTTGGGTCCCAGCGTGAAGTCTTTCCCTGCGGGGTTTGACGGGGACATCTGCTCCACGCTCCAGAAAACCTGACGGATGCCCAAGTCGGCGATCGAGCAGTAGATGGTCACGGGGAGCCCCTTCACTGCCGTGGTGTCACTTGGTGTCACAGAGAATGACGGCACGACAGGATCAGACTGTGACATGACACCAGCCACCAGAAGCAGAACGGCAACAACACTGGACTGGAACGCGAGGCTCAAGTAAGCCATTGTTAGCAAATAAAAAAACCTAGCACACCAGCAAAGCTTCGGTCAATAATGTCACGATCCTACCACACAATTTCATAAGACAAATGGTTGTGCTTCGGAGTTTAATCTCACCAGTTGCATGTAATCGACAGAGGATATACCGTTCAATAGGATGGCAGAACCGTCTATCCAGACACAACTCCAGTTCATCTGATGGCAACGATAGGATGTTTCAGCTGAGTTGGCTCAAAGGTACTCCTCATAACGGCGAGTAGACAACGGGCGTGGATCAGCTGGCTCCGTTTGTCTGTGTGGGCGAGAGCTCATCCACAGCTAGCTATTGATGATGCAGAATTGCCGCCCCGTGTTATTCCCGCTGAATCAGTCAACTGGGCGCGGTGTTTTTCCCCTTCACGTCGTTGGCTTTTGCTTTTGTGATGGGTTGAATCATTTCTCCCCACATCCGAGGGGCGCTATTATTTCTTACAATATGTCTGCGACCGCTTAACCCTACATCACGAGTTTATGAGTTGCTTAATGTTTTAAGCAACTAACCACATTTGCTTAATTCGCATTTATTGCTTAAACCTGACTTGATATGTGTAGTTTTTAAAGGAATATCAATACGACAAAAACCGGTAACAGTTTCAGCACCCCTGTACTCTGAGTGAGCTCGCCTAAATCTGTAATATTGGTTATGCGTACATGTAGCCTTTTACACAAACACACAATACAATAGGTCGTCTATAGATGTATTTATATATTTACTTATATAGGAAAGGGGTCAGAGGGTACATGCCGATATGTATAGAAAAATACATGTAGGTTTTACCCTTTCGCTATTGATGTTTTGGTGATTCATTATTGTGTCATAGTCGAGGGAGTTTGGGTGGGGCCACATGAAACTTATCGATTTCCATCAACTTTGGGGATGATCTATAGTCAGCTACCAAAACATAGGGATGGCACTTGTTTAGTTGTGACGCTGTCCATCATGGCAATGACCTGAGTCCTGAAAAGGATGAACCACAGTTAGCTGGTCTTAAGGCCATTTCACACGAGACCATGATTTCAGCAAGGTTATAACAAGGGACGCTGAATAAAAATAGAGTCGTGTGAAAGGTATAACAGGCCTTATTCGTGCCTAACCATTTTATCACCTTCCTCGTATGCCCTTCTTAAATTATAACATTAATTGTAAAAAGAAAACGGATACCAGACTATTTTGAATCCATGCCTCGGTTTGATTGCACTGCTTCGAATACAGGATGCATGCACCATGAATAAGACCTATGGTGGTTTACGAAACGGAGGCTCGGGCTCAGGCTCAGGCTCAGGCTTTAGCTCTGACGTTCAAATGCTGAAAATATAGGTTATGTTTTTTCATTGAAGCTGAAGCTCTGCTTTCCTTTTAAAAGTAGCGAATCTACTTCCGAACCTCTACCAAAAGCCTCTGTTTTGATACCTTTTATTTCAGAACGGATTCACAAAATGTAGCCGGAGCCTGAGACGGAGCCTGAGCCTCCGTTTCGTAAACGCTCTATACTACTAGAAATATTCGGCCGGTTCCGTGACTTACGATGGAACTTCAGTAAAGTAATAATTGGACACAACTGACAATGATCTTAAGGTGACCTTAATCATTATTCCAATCGCATTATGTGATATGTATTACATAATAAGGAAGACAAAAGTCACTAAACTCAACTGAGTTATTTTTAAGCATCGAAGTTTATTTACATCATACACCGCTTAAAAAATGCAAAAAGGTTTACTTCCAAATTTAAGTGTCAAAGCCCCAGACTATTTCTATAATAAGCCCGTGTCTAATATGCATACATTCATTATGTAATAATATTCTTACCAGCGTTTACTTTGGTACAGCGCTCGGTCTTTCATTTCCTTCTGTTTACATATTTTACAATGATTGATGAAAAAGCGACAAACTCGTTATCACAAATGCGTTTAATTTTTTTTCGCTGGTACATTTCTTATTAATTGATACTAAGATTTGGATTGTTCCAGCAAAAAGTTCAAATAAGTGAGGAAAAACCAAATCGCGTCGATCCTAATGGCACAGCACACCAAACATTACATTACCGGTTAATGATACACACTCCTTTTAAGCAACAGGAGAAAAGCTAAATAATATTATTATTATTTATAAAACATAAAAAAATGTATACATGCATTTTATTATTTATAGAACATTAAAAAAATGTAAACATGCATTTTATTATTTATAGAACATAAAAAAAAAATAAAAAAATTATACATGTATTTATACGCTTTTTGAAATTATTGCAAATTTGGGTGTTTGTCTGTTTGTTTCAAAGTTGTTGTTTTCGTTTTGATGAGTTTATCATATGTTTTTCTATAAGATTTACCGCAGCACGTTTGGCAGCATGAAATTATTTACACGGAATAATAGTACAAAAATATGCATACCACACAAGTTAAGCATAAAATGGTTTTTATCACTGGCAATGACTGCGCAATACTTGCTTGCTTCAATTTACACCATTGTATAAATTACAATTCCTGCTTCTGAGCTAACTATTTCCTTTTGCCAGGAAAGTTAAATTCTCAAACCAGTCCTCATGCATCTTTTTATAAGGTAATCATACTTTGGGTTTTTTCAAAGAAATACAGATTCATGGGTAAAAAATATCAAGGAAGATAATACAGTAATCTGTGAAATGTCCAGTCCCATACGGTCCCACCTTTTGAGAAAACAGTGAAAAACGCCCACAGTATAATATTTCTTAAATCTTTTCACCGTTACTTTTGTTCTTTACAAGATCCAAACAAAATTGGTCATTGGTTTTGCTCTTTTCTAGATGAATATATTGAATACAGCATTTCAGGCAGAACATTGTAACTGTATGTTTCTACCATCACCGTCTTTAAAACCTGTAAGTTATAAGTAAATCTGTGACGATTTCTGTTTCGGTATGGCTATGTATGATATACTACCTTTAAATACATTCGAAACAATTCGGCATCTAAAATGACTTAACCTCGAACCAATTTTACAAAATTCTCTATTCTTCATTTCTATTCACAGGATTATAAAAGTCCATTATTTGTCATTCAAATGTTCTCAAATATTATGACAGACACAACAAACAAACTGTACAATATTTGCTTATTAAATTGTAGTATTTTAGTAGTTTAGAATATCTTGATACGCTATATACTCATAAAAAAAAAGATATGGCGAAAAATGCAATTTTCCGAACGCGTAGCGTCCGCATCTTTGAATGCGACACTTTGGCACTAATCTCCCCTTCTTACAAGGATCGATGTGAACAGGGGTCGATTTCATGAAGCCCTACGATCGATCGTAATCAATTTACGAAGGATAATCCATCGTATCCCACGTGGGGATGCAATGCATCATTAGTCCTACGATCGATTGTATAAGCTACGATGAGTTTTGTGAAATCGACCTCGGGGTACATATTCAATTCTAATGTGTATATGATTGTATCCAAATAGGGTCGTGTCCTAAATCTCTGGCTAAGGCCGCAAATAACACGCAAGTCTATGGAAGCGGCTGCAGTCACTGGCTAGTGGCTGCCATAAGTGCGTGTGTAATTTTGCAGCCACAGCCAGAAATATGCAACACGGCCTATTAGCCTTCATGCACTAAAATAACATGTGTTGCATTATACATAGTGGAGTTATTCATAGTTGAGACTTAATTGTTCAATTTTTAAGAATATTATATTGACATCACACGTTGCATAGCAATTAAGATAAATTCACACTTAAGATCAATCTTAGTGCTTCGTGAAATCGGCCCCAGGGAGTGACAATTTGGCCCAAATGAGAATGGGGTCAATTTCACAGAGCTGCTTCAGCACTAAAGGTTGCTCAGCCTCCAAATATTATTCTTGTGAAGCCTTGCTTCACGATGATGAATGTTGGCCGGTAAGTTTATTCTATTGAACAATTTGATAATGTGTGTGGACTAATAACAAAAGAGTCAATAGTCATCACAGTTACATTGAAAAAGGTCCTTGATTGGAATCCAAAAAAAGTCCTTGGACAAACAAAAGTGAAGCAATGGGGTCTACTTTTGCAGGCGTTAGCACACTTAGGTGTGTGTGTGCTGAAGCAAATTGAAAATAATTTTAGCTCTATGAAATTGTCCCTATAGAAACAGTGTTGTGAATTGCATTGAGAATACCCTCAGTTATCAAATGAATTAAAAGTTAATATACACACATTATCAAGTTAAACTTTTGATATAAAAATATAATAGCAATTATTATATGTGATTATAATATGTGATATAAGCATTATTACAATAACTAAGACGTTTTGTGGGTTTTTTTTTTTTGGGGGGGGGGGGGGCGGGGGGGGGGGGGGGCGTTCATCAGTGGCGTCGCCAAGGGGGGGGGGGGGCGGGGTGGGCATGTGCCCCCCTGGAAAACCTCGTGCTTCCCCCCCCCCCCCCCCCCCCCCCGCGTGCCCCCCATTTCAGATTTGGGTTGGTGAAAAAAAATATAATATATATTGTAGTGCCCCCAACAATTGCTAGTGCCCCCCTTGTGCCCCCAGACTCAAAAGTCTGGTGACGCCACTGGCGTTCATTTGTAAGTTGTCTCGATCAAAATTGAGAATGAATGTGATCGACACTGTGATTGTTATACCGATTGTAGCGTTATTGAGCAGCACGGAATTCTCCCACAAAAGTTCATATTTGTGAATTGAATTAAGTCTCCCATTTTCAGCATTTTGATTCAACCCAGCAATGGTACTAGGTTTTCGGAGCGAATTAACAGTCAAAACGTTTTTCCGTTAAAAACGAATTGTCTCAGCTTGTTTGTTTTCACTTTTGTCTGCAGAAACAGAACACAATTGCTTTGCTCTTGACAGGATAATAATAAAATGATAATAATAACTCTAACAACAACGGTAGGGCGAAAAAAAACGGACGGTAAAAATGTTTCTTTAAAAGGTAATTGAAACGTTAGGGGGAAGTGGAAATTTACCCCTAACAGCCGATTTCCCCCTAACGTCGACTTTTAATGCAAAACGTTTCCCCCTAGCGTAGTCATTAACAATATAAGCTTCTATTTATCAGGCGGCCCAGCATAAACAGTGGCTAATTTCATAGAGCTCCTTAAGCACAAAAATGTGCCTAAGCACGAAAAACCTTGGTAAATGAAATCAATATGCCACCCAAAACTCCTTGTGAATGTTATGCTCAGGAAATAATGGCCGAATTTGTCACAGCAAATGTCACATGAATATTTGGTTGGTAATCATGTTTGGTCAAGGAAGACTTTTCAAGCTTAAGCAAATTGTGTGCCTAAGCAGCTCTGTCAAATCGGCCCCTGGTATTTGAAGAGATGCCACCAGCTGACAACAATTTTAAAATGGGGTAAATCAATCACAGTGCCTCGGAAGCTATCCAGAGACCAAGATCAGCAAAATACATCAAGATGTACACGCGTCTACACGTGTGTGGCGTCCTCTGCGATTTCAGCAGGCCCAGGAGCGACGTCAGCCTCCATAACCTCGTCGACATTCTGGTACCTCGGTCCCCTTTCCCCGGTCTCGAAGTCTGAGTTGACGTCCGGTTTTCGGTGGTCATCCATGGCGATGGCCTCTTGACCTCCTTCGAAGTCTGTAATCGGTATGAGGTCGTCTTCGATGAATACGTTATCAGTTCCTTCCTCCTCTCTGGCGTCTTGTCCGTTTACGATTGGCCTCCTATCGGGGTGCAGAGTTCCATTTGGCTCGCTGTCTTGGAGGTACGGCCTGTTGAAGCAGCAGATGCACCAGGCGATGGTGATGAAGCTGAATATGACAAGGCCAGCCGCGGCCATTACGACAAGGACCAGCCATGTTGGAAGCGCCCCCAAGCGTTTCACTTCCACCCTGTCTTCGCCGATGCCCAGTACGTTACCTGCGCGACAGAAGAAGTCTTTACCGACGTCATCTGTTGTCATCTCCACCTCCACCAAGCTCTTATCGGCAGTACCCTTGGGATACTTTTTGGTCTTGTTCACCGGGATTATGATTACTGGCGTGCTGGTCAGCGGAGGGTTTGCCTTGGCCGTGCAGCTTAGCGTGACCCTCTTGGTCTGGAGGAACTCAACGTTGACCACATCTGGCGTGATGGTGACCTCAGGCGCGAACCGGACGTCCATGCGAGATTCGGACCCCGAAAACGGCGTGAAGCAGTCCCGGCTGGCCGATCTCGCTGGATGGTTCTCGGTGCATTTGTAGAACGACTGGTAATCGATGCTTGCAAGGGTGACATCCACAGTGGCTGTTGTCATGTCACCACTGACGGTGATAGTGGATGGCAGTTTGGTAACCCTTTTGTCATGGCCGACTCTCGTCCACGTCAGCTCTGGGCGGGGGATACCTCCCCTAGAGATACAGGTCAGAGTCAGAGCGTCTCCCTTCGAGTAAACCACAGCCTGCGCGCCCGTGCCCAGTGGGCTCCTCGCACAAGTGGGGTACCCAGCATCGGTCGGTGTGGTGGTGTTGACGACGACCAGACTTGCCGAGGCTTCCATGGCGGGCTTGGCCGAATTAACCGGGTCTTGCACCAGGCAGATGTACGTCCCACCGTCAGCCGGCGTCACATCTGAGATCCGGAGGTTGAATTGCCCTTTCGTCGTATCGCCCACGAACTGATATCTCGGGTACGACGAATGTGTATTGGTGTTGGGGCCCAGTGTGAACTCCGTCGTTCCCTGGAAGTGCCAGAATACCTGGTTGCGTCCCAGGTTGGCGACGGTGCAGTAGAAGGTGGCAGCGTATCCGACGACACCTGTTGTACCAGTCGGCAGTACTGCATAAGAAGGATCGGGTACGGCAGACACACTTGAGCAAGCCATCAGCACGGCAACACAAAGAGTGACGCAAATGTTGGGCGCCATATTGATATCTACGCCAGTTCGGGCTAAACCGGTCCTCCAAAAACAAATTGGCAACACCGAATAACGAGAAGCAGTCAGGAACTACAACCTCACAGCAAAATGTCTCACCCACTACTCTATGAATCGTGCCAAATTCTACGATTTCTACCAACAAGACCGTGAAAAAAACTTCCGATGATCTCCAGAAAGCGTCAGAAACAAACAAACAAGCATTACTAATGGCATTGACACCAGCCCTGTGTCACGCCTACCTATACCGTAAGGCTATGCGTTGGTGTTATGGAATTAATAGTTCAATACCAAATACACTTGTTTGGCTGTTCACTGCAGCAGCCATTGGCCCGCACGTATAAAGTATATGCATGGATGATTTCTGATCCATTTTGCTGCATTGTATGCCGAATACATCGATATAATACCACCTGTTTAAAGAGGCCCTCTTGCAAGCGTCAAAATGTTAAGGGTCAACATTTCGAGAAAACAAAACAAAATAACATACAAAACCAGAACCCCAATATTGAAATTGGCGCCTTGGAGTGGAGACTAGTCCTAATAATGGTCATACAAAGCGAGGATCGTACTAATCAATAATTATGACCCGTAGTTTATAATAATGTTTGATAGGTAAAACTTTATAAAACAAACTTAGGACAAGTCTAGGGGGTAAATTATCTTTGGCCGTTCGTATTTTCCTATAATTTCTTAAACAAAACCCTACCCACATTATTTTGTTTAAAAACCATCTCTTTAAATACGATTTCCAGCATGATTTGTTGATGTCGTTATTCTGGCCAATCGAGTCTAACTCTAGTGCACTTTCATGCGCTAGATGTTGCCCTACCAAAAATTAAATGCAAAATGTTTCATTAAACAAAATGACTATTTTTTTTTTATAGAGAATTGAATTCTCGGTGTTTCAGTCGGCGCCTTTAACTTTTAGAAAGGGTCTAGGTTGCTCGGCAGGAGTTTTGCTTCAGTTCAAGTCGACCCCGGAATGACAATGGGCACTCGGCATACCGTATTATCCGCCATTAGGGCCACAGGCTATAGGCTCGATTTAATTTACCCGGAGATGTTGATGAAAAGAACGGTACCTCTCTCTACAATGGAGTTGTAGGAGCGGCACAAGTTCCGCACAACTATGCAGTGCCATGCAGCAACAACTTAATTATGACTCACGCTCACATTTTTGGGTGAGGCGTACATGACCTTGGGTCGATTTCACGAAGCCCTACGATAAAATCGCAACTCGGGTTACAAAGGATAACCCATCGTATCCTACGTAGGGCTGCAATGCATCATAAGTCCTACGATTGATAGTAAGTTACGATGAGTTTGTTGAAATTGACTCCTTGGTCTATAGAAAAGTTACAGGAGAAGTCGCCATTGTCGTTGGGCCATGCATAGCTGTGGCAGAGGGACTTTTCTTGATCTAAGGCCAGCGAAAACTGCAAACGAGTACCGGCACATGTACGTCCCGTTTCAATTACATGTAGATATAATACTAGATCGAAGGTTAGACTATACCAAGTGTGCGAACCTTTGAGGGTTCCTTCCCGATCACGTGCACTCTTTGGTGATATTTTAATGATTTCCAAGTTTTACTGGATTTTTGCGACTTTGGTACCATGTCTCACGGAGAAAAATACCAAATTTTCTTGAATCTGAGAGAGATTTACAGACAAACTGACCGGTTTTTAGTCATGCGGTCGAAACATTATTAATAAAAATGTATGCATGTACTCTATGTACTCTCTCGGCCATCATAGGTAACCGCGCTAGATTCATGTCTTTTTCGGCATGTTGTAATGCATGTACACCAAAACCAAAACCATACAAACATATGTGCCATTTTCAGAAAACCGAAATTACGATGCTCATGAATGTTTATTATCGAGTTGAAATAAAAAAAAAACGGTCATCTGTCATTCCTATGAACACTAGAACAACAGGACGAAGAACACTCATAGGGGTCTGGGAGATGGGTGGATGATATGTTGACGCTAGGTGGCGCCCTGATATCACTAGATTCCACGGGTCTCTAGGAAACCTGGCTTGAGGCTATAGACGTTTCTTTTATTTACAAACACTGGCCCGTGGTTGGCATGGGCGGCCAAAGGTTGCAAATCATTTCGTTCTTCTTGACAGACGGCGTGACCAACTTCAACGTTTTTGTGAACTTTCCATAAACCTGTACAAAATACATACCATCATTGCTTCGGTGCTGTTTCCATTACATTCAACAATTTCTTTATGAAACGTTGTGTACATATTGGGTATACTATGTGGTTATTTCTTATGCCTGGCTTTGATGGCTCGCCATAGTCTCCGCCATACTGATTGGTAAAACCTCGGTCTGAGAAAGGTTTTATTTCGCGACCACAATTTTGAGGAGAAATTAAGGTATTGGGTCTCATGGCGAAGCCGAAAAAGGGCTCCAGCTTCGCCATGTACCTTAAGACCTTCATTTCGTTTAGATAAACAAAATGGCGGTATAGCAAAAATAAATCCCAAACCTAGCCTCAAGCCTCATTTCGTAAATGGGCATAGAGAGTGGCCACATGAGGGGGGGGGGTTCCATAATTATATGTAAAATGGCCGATCATTAAGCAATGAAGCCCAAACCTGTCTACAAAAAAAGCAAAACAAACAAACGTGACTAAAGTCTTACAGTACTCTTAACGTGGGCGAACAATTTGTAGGCAATTTTCAACTACTCCCTTTCTGTTTGGGGAGTCAGTTTGTTTTATTCCTGTTCCCATTCTTGTATTTGTTTTACAAAGAAATGTATTATACATGTATTTCTATTTTCCTTTATGATTTGGGTACTTGGTATGCAACATGCCGCCTCTTTGGTGTTTATACAATGACTGTGCCTTTCTGTGTATTGGAAGGAATGTTATTTTTGGGTTGGTAACCAGCGAACTGTGAATGGAGTTTTGCAGATCCAAGTTGAAACGAACAGAATTGGAAATGAATGGAGATCATGTCATGGTGGATTGAACAGAGCCTCGGGCTTTAGTCTGGTGCACAGTTCGTGGACGAATGAAGATGTGTGTTGCGATTTCACTGAGGACAATTCTGAAGATTTCGACCGGCAAACCTTCCTAAAGTCCAAAACAAAAATGGCGGGAGTCGTGTGCTCGCTTATCGTCTGCTACGCTTTGGTTGCGTTAGCCGTCGGACAAGACGGAGCGACGAAGATCTATCAGTTTAGCTCGGTAGTGGGGCGAGAAGGAGGGAACATTCGGTTGTTTTGTCACGTCACCAACCAGATGGAAGGCTTTAGGGTCTACTGGTATGTAGCACGGGAACAGGATGAACTGGTTTTGGGCTTGACCACGAGGGATTACGTCTGGAACTACCCGAAATTCATCATTGAAGATGACAATTCACAGGGATATTACAATCTCAGCATAAGCAGACTGAGGTCTGCAGACGCTGGTGAGTACCACTGTCTTCTTTCTGACGGCCAGCACACCATCACCGGGGAGCCTGGCAAACTCGAGGTCCTTTCCCCCAGTGCGCCTCCTGACGGTCCCTCCTGCCTCGCGGAACGCAACAACACTTCATCGGAGGGAGACGAGATCCGGGCCTCGTGTCTGACCGGGGGAACGGGTCGGCCTGCGTCTCGGCTGGCCTGGTACGACGGGATGGGAACCCAGGTCGGCCGCGGTGGCGTGGGGCCCAACCTCACCGTGACCTTCCGGGCTGCGCCGGCGGACGACGGAGCGGTGTATACCTGTAGGGAGACCCACCCTGAGCTGGAGGGGACGCGGTCGTGCACCATCGGCCCTCTTGTCATACGCCATGCCCCCGTGGTGAAAGTAATCTCAACCAAATCCGCAGTCAAGATCGGCGGTACGATTGTCTTCACTTGCTCAGCGGATGCAAACCCCCCAATCCAGACCCTGCAATGGCTACTTTGGAACGAAACCCTGACTCCAATAACCATGAGTAAATCCTCTCCGAATGCTTCAGAGTCGCGTTTTGACATTGAAAACACGTCAGAGCAGGGCACAGGTGGCAACAATCAATCACTCCTGACGATATCCAATATCATGGAACCAGACTACGACCTCCGACTCGTCTGTATGGCAACAAACACCGAGGGATCTCGCAACGCCACGGTCTACATCAGTCGGCCGCTGCCGGTGCACCCCACGGAAGACGAGCCGGACGACAGCATAGCCAACAACCCAACGCTGATCGTTGCCATCGATCTGGCAGCTCTCGGTGGTCTGATTCTCATCGGGATCATCATCATGCTCTGCCCTCGTCTGAATTGTCTCGTGTGCGAATCCTGTCGGCGTCGGCGCCGCGAAAGACAAAAGCGGAAGCACCTCAAACGAGAGAGAAACAGAGAAGAGAAATACGGACACAGACACGCTGAAGCTGGTCCAAGGGCAACAACAGAGCACACGAATGCCGCATTCGACAGTAATTAGCTGATAATTATCGTGTCTCGAAGACCCAACGGCGTTCGAGTCAAGTTAAACCTTTTTGGAAGATCATAAAATGATCCAAAACGTCGGGCTCTCCCAACGCTTTCAATTTCAGGTCATCATATTGGCGAATGGGCAGTTTGCAGAAGTTTATCAATGCAATTCTTGTGGGGGGGGGGGTGATGGTACGCCAGGCTTGGAAACAACATGCATGCGGAGTCGTTTCAAATCAACCGAAATCAATCAGAATTTAAAGCTTTACCTTGTTGATACTCAATATCATTGTTATTGTACATGTATATTATATCAGACAGCTTTTGAAAAAAATTCGCTTTATTCTTGGCTGGCTGCTTCAGTTTTCTGGTCAAGTCGCCTTGCAAGAGAAAGACGATCAGTCTTAAGGGAATAGAATTTTATGTAGAATTTAATAACTTTTCTCCACTCTAAAAGTACAATACTATAAATTGATCAATTGAAACACTTGAATTTTAACCAAAAATGCTACTTTCTTTAAAGATTCGTGTAGGCCTAAATAATCTATTCGAAGCTATAGCACCTTTGGTCTAGCTAGCTTTCACTACCGTTTCGGGGTTGGCGTATTTTGACCACCAGGAGTGTTTGGTTCCAAGATGTTTTCGTTCGGTATTTTCTTGCAGACTCACTCGCTGATGAAATATTTTTTCATGTCGGATACTAGAGGAGTTTCACACATTGGCAACCCGCACTGTGTGTCTGTCTGCTTTGTTTTCCTGTACTTTTTAAGCAGGGTTCTTTCGTTAGCCTTATATGAACAGCGCCCTCACATGGGGAGTTCCTCGTTTTGATTTTTGGCTTGATTTTAGCTTGCATAAGTGAACAGAAAGTAATCCCACGGACGGCTTTATATCATTTATGAATTTTTTTATCACGTGAACTTATTTCTCAAAGGATAATAATCGCACAATAGCAATCAGCTATAGTTGATTAATTCCGAAAAGTGGATTGTTCCAGGTTTTCAAAAGGAAAAAGGGGGCTGATTATTGCCCCTATATCATTGTACAGAGCCGCATTTAAAACTCTCTAGCTCAAGTGATAAACAGTACAGCATCGTTGGTTGTATTTGGCCCTCTATTCCCTATTGAATCCTTGTATGTTTGTGTTCCAGTTTTGTTTTTGAGGCCTAATCTTTCGGAGATAGATCGTTTTCTATTGATGTTCCCAAACTGTGGAACTTTGTCCCCATCAACATCAGGAATGCTCCTTCTATCACTGTTTTCAGGAAACATCTTCAAACATGTTTTGTTTTCCTAACCCCGTCTTTGTCTCTTTGTTTCTCTGTATATTTGTTACAGCGTTTTGATTTTTGTGTAAACTAAGGCGCCTTATAAATACGTGCTATTATTAAATTCTTGAAAATATGAACAGCGGCACTGCGATTGTAAATACAAATATAACAGCGGCATAGTGTATATTTTTTTATAGAGTATAATTAAGATATTTTTTACAATATTATTTTGCCAAAATAAACAGATTGCTTGCTTGTGGAAACTTAACCTAAAATTTGATGGTGTATTGTTGTCCGTATTAGGTCATGCATGAAATTTCGGTTTGAAATCAAAATATATTATCATAATTATTTCCTGTTTCGTTGCTGTTTTCCAGACTTTTTTTTTTATTAAAGGCAGTATCATACTTTGGTAAGAAAACAGAAATGTTCACAGATTTACCTATAACTTACAAAATATGAAGATGGTGGTGGTAGAAACATACCGTTAACATTTTTCTGCCTGAAATGGTGTATTTATCCAGAAATTAGTCAAACAACGACCGAAACCCTTTTTGATCTTTTAAAAGATCAAAAATAAAAGAGAAAAGACTTAAGGAATACGATGGCCGTTTTTCACTGTTTTCTAAAAAAGTGGCTACCGTATGGGACTGAAATTTTGACAGATGATTGTTACTGTATCTTCCTCGATATTTTTGCCCAGGAATCTGCATTTCTTTGACAAACAACAAAGTATGATATTACCTAAGGCAGGCTTTATTAGGTTGCATGTACATGTGGATAAATGCATATTGTGAATTAATGACATAAAATGATGATTCTGACATTTAGGCGGTAGCATTCTGTCTTCGTATTTTAGAGCATGTTCATGTCGATTCAAAGTTAATCTCAAGTGAGTGAAAAGTCGTAATGTAGGCACTACTGCTGTTTTTTGTTGTTGACCTATCTCAGTTGTCTGGAGTTGAAGCGTGGACTTTATACATTAATGCCAGTTGCCGATTCACTGTTTACTGAAGTTCTGATCCGTGGTGAAGGATCAATATTACTACGGTGTGAGTATTATTCCTTCCTCCACAGACCTAGGCTGCATCCGAATCTGTTGTCTAGAGCTAGGTCTAAGTATTTGCTCCATTGGAAATACGCGCAGACACCTAGACAATAGACCTAGCCGTAGCTCTGGAAGCGCGTTTCGGACACGCCCTATTTGCAGAAACACTCCCCTTATGTAACTACTGTTCGGTCAGTACAGTCAACAGCACGCAGCCCTGACTTTACTCAAGATTTAAAGGTACAATACATGATTGGTAAAGGTCACAGGACAACACTCATATATATCTTGTCTGATCAGACATGTACATGAAATAATAAACCTGTGAAAATTTGAGCTCAATCGGACATCTGAGTCACGAGAAAATAGCGAAAACCCGACTCGATTTTTTCTTTTATAAAACATGAAGAATGGTTTGCTCCAAAAATCGTTCGGACGAACGATCTTTGGAAAAGACACTAAATCTTGATTTGCTTGAAAAAACCAGCATCTGATGAACCAAGATTTCCCATGGTGACTGTTTGCACTGTTTACGAACTGTTGCGTCCTTTTTCTGTCTCAAACTCAATAATATTTTTGGAGGCCTTGCAAATCCTATATGCTCCCTTTAAGCATAAATTTTCGAACAAAGTTTATAATTATCTCTCTCCCCATAGAGTAGCTCTGTGCTCTGATGGAGTCAGTATCCATTGGCATCCTCTGACCGGTGAGGGAAGGGGGGGGGGGGGGCATTTCTGGTTCCTTTCAGTGTAAAACTTTACTTTGTTCGGATGTCTCATGGCTCACGCACCCCGGAAGCAGGAACAAAATCATCGACCGATTCCTACATTTTGCTGATGTGCTATTTCTTCATTCAACAGAGATAATCATCAAAGCGTCAAAGCGAAGTCTTTGGGAGATCGAAAGAACTTTTAGTATTATCCAATAATGTTGTTGTAAGGATATCAACAGTTATACCTGCTCTGGGGTCGATTTCACCAAACCCATCGTAACTTATTATCAGTCGTAGGACTCCTTATGCCTTGCAGCCCTACGATGGGTTACTCTTCGTAACTCGAGTTACGATCGATCGTAGGGCTTCGTGTATGAAACCGATCCCTGGTCATCTAATGATTGACAATATCGGTTAATCTGTGTGCATTTCATAAGTTATCTTCATCTTTGAATGTTAATCTCGTCGAAAATTCGGACAGAGTAGGGGACTTTGACCCATACCCCACCCAGAGAAGCGAGCGTATCTGCAGAGCTGAATTGTCATACCAACGTTCTTTTCATAATCATTCTACATTGCGTTGCATTGGCCACTGCTTGTCAATACTGTGGACACAATTTGTTTTAAAAACACTGTTGGTCGTCCAAGAACTACCTGAAGTGGGATATAACTCATTCGAGCTGCCAAACCAGCGGTGCTTCTGAGGAAATTACTACGACCGAGTGAATCTCGTTACGAACTTCGGGGCCGAAGACCTATTAGAAGTCTTGCATATTTTGCTGATTTCGATCCTGCCTTCTGACCAAGATGAGCAGCTTGGACCCAGCCTACAAGAACGCCCTCATCGTCGCTGGTACGGTCCTAGGGTCTATGATCGTGGGAGGATTCATCCTTAATATTCTCCTCACCAGGTACTGCAAGGGGGACAGGTGTCTGTGCGTCGGCGACCACGACGAGGACAGCGACAAACGAGGCCTGACCGACACCGGTCCCCAAGACTCCACCAGGGGCGTTGACAGTGACGTGAACAACACGGGCATGTTAGGTGAGAGCAATGGCTGTTATCAATCGACAGAGGGCGCTGCTGGAGATGACACCGCTAATGGCAATGTGGCATCCCCTCCCGTGAAGGAGCCGAACGCGAGTGGACTCGTTCCTCAGACCGATCATCTTCAAGTCGTTGTTGAGATCGACGCCACCGCAGTAAACCAAGGCGAAACACATGTCACTACAGTTCAAACAACTCTTTAGCCTGATGTCCAGTGGGCAGATACATTCTGCATGGACTAGGATGTGAAATTTTGCAATGTAACGGTTCCCTGTGATGTCGAAATACAACATTGCCACCTAACTTTATAATCGAGGCAAATACAGCAACTTCTTGGGAGACAAAAAATGAGGCGGATAAGAATTTCGATTCCGTCTTTGGTATGTATCTTGCCGGCTAACCGTGCAGTATGAAGTAAGGAAGCGCCAGCCGAAAAGACCTCATTTACAGTCGCATTTTATTCCGACGCAGTGCGCATTTACAGCTGTGTCTCATCAATAGGTAGTCAATTCACATGCGTGTGACAGTTCTTGACTTGAGGCAAGACTAAAAACAAACTGCCATTTGAAAGTTCCCTGGCCATAATCGCAAAATCGCTATATTGATCCCTATTATTTACACAATAATGGAGAGTGCGACACTAGACCGCATTTCATCATAATGAACACGGAAGTTGTACAGAAAAAACAAATCCCCTGCCACTCCGGCTCTCACAACTGAGAATATAAAACCGAGCTAAACATCAGCGCCTATAGCGCTCGGCACAGACTTGTAGTCGCCCCGCTGTGTGTGGTGTCATACACACGAACATGAGGCCTAAATAACATTGACATTCATACGCGTTCGAAGGTCAAACGACGCACGTGATACGAACAACAGTGACAGTGCATTGTCGGTGCATTTGTAATTCTGTCTGGTGAATTGAACACCGAAAACCAGGTTTCTGTTTCGTACCCTCCCTGTCAACACAGTGATACCGTGGAGCGGAGCGTTCGCCCCCATCAAAGGACGGCTAAGAGAGGATCGACCGGCAGGAGCGGCCAGTAAATGATTTTACATCAAATTATGACACAGCACTTCAATTTCTTACGAGAGGTAAATAAATCAAGTCATGATGGTTGACTATTCGACGATTTTGATGATCGACTTGGCCTGCCTCGCGACCATCGTCGTATTGGGATTAGTGGGGATATTCCTCTTGCGCAGATACTGCAGGGAAAACTGTTGCCTGTGCATAAAGCCTCGTGAATCCAATGAATGGAATACCACTGTCTCCACCCATTGGGAAACGGTGGCGACGTCGCCTGGATACAGCCACTTGAAAGAGGGCGCCCTTGTCGTCTGAGAGTAATCAAGCGGAATGCAGTACATTTTAATAAGTAACTGTTTCTCGATAAAGTTTGTTTAAAATTTGACTATTGTTGTCGATATTTTGGAGCCAGCCTACGTGCAGGGAACCATCGACAGCAGTGAAAACAATCAGAGTACTCCAGATAATGGCCTCAAATAATTTGAAAACCAACCAATTCAAACAAACAGATGGACAATCACGGCCGAAAAATTACCTTGAACTGAAGATGATTCCGAGAAAGTCGACATCTAGTCGAAGGCGCATGATGAAAATCGGTCCTGTTCGGCTGAGCTGCCAGAAACCTGACGTCGCTTCGGAGGCAACACGAGCAAATCTGCCAAAGGAGAAAACTGCAAACAGATTCGTGATAACTTTGGGACATTCATTTTGGGATGTTGTTCCCAGGAGCTTGCCCTTTCGGATCATTCCGGGTTTGCACAAGGTTGGGGGCGTGGACACTGGTAGTTGACATCCGCCCATTATCCTCTCTCGATTTTACACATCTTAACACTGTCGTTTGTCGATGATTACAGCATTCTCTAAACTGAGCATCAAGGCGAACCGCCATAATATAAAGTTTATTTGTTACTTGGTTCCCGTTTTTGCTGTTTGATATTCGACCAGGGGTCGATTTCACCAAACTCATCGTAACTTACTACCAATCGTATGACTTATGATACGTTGCAGTCCCACGTAGAAGTCGTAGGATACGATGGGTTATATCCTTCGTATATCGAGTTACGATCGATCGTAGGGCTTCGTGAATCGACCCCTGGCAACATTAGAAAGTGGCTATTCACAAATAAAATAATGCAAGTCTTTAAAGTATTACAAAACTTAAGAAAGCTTTAACAACAGTCGTTTTGATGATTTACTTCTCCGTGTCTAAGTTACAGTTAAAGTTCATGCAAATAATGCACATTTTGAACTAAAGTCACATACTGTATGTTACCTATGGCACCAGGACTCAATTTCACAGCCCTGCTTAGCACAGAAAATTGCTAACCATGAAATTTCTGTCTTGATAAAAACAGAATTAATAACCAAATTGTGTGATGTACATGTATCACTTGTGATTGAGATTGTTCCTTGCATGGTTGTTGTTCGCTGACCATGAATATCAAATGGATTTTTTTTAATGGTGGTTTGTTTGATTGAGCAGGGCATTTTATGCTAAGCATTTTGGGGGCTAAACAGCTCCATGACATTGGCCACTGGCACTGAGTTTCAACTTCTTTTGTATGGCTAGGTCTGCATAAATGAAATTGACAATTTGTGCAATGCTATAAACAAAGAAATTGAAATAGCTCATGGAAATTGCGTATAGTTTCGTTGAGACATTCATGACTTGAATTTCTAAAAATTATCACTGCAATTTGCAATTATGATGACTTTTGGAAATTAAAATAAGTTAATAATAATTAATGGATAGATTGAACATTTCTATATGTATTTTGTATCCTGCATAACCGTCACAGAAAAACAATTAAATATCAAATTTACAAATTAGAGTAATTGTTTTAAATTAGTCGAGAAATTTACATCATTGAGTTGCTAGGTGCGCCATCTTGGATATCAAAGCTAGGCTATCAACGCATGCGCAAACTTCCGGAGTATAAGGCCTACAACTTGGGCCGACTTTTACACGGTGTTCTATATACGAGTGCGTATAACTTTCGACATGTTAAAGTGATTCTTGTATTCTTACTTAAATCAAAGAAGTTGTCTTTAAAACAAATGTGCAGAAAGGAATTCCGAATACTTGGGACATGTCTGGGGTCAGTTTTGCAGCGCAGCATGCTGAAGCTTGTACAACATTAATTAGCCTGCAATTACGAAAAATCCTCATCGATAAAAACAAGAATACATCTCAGTTAAAGTCTCATTAGGATTTCCCCCCACTCGTATTGTGTGTTTTGATGCTCTCCCGGCCGCTATGAATCATACCCAGCTCTATGAAATAATTGACCCCCGGATCCCAAAGTAATACAAACATTTATCATTGGACCCACGGTGACCTGCAGTATCATCAAATTAACCTGATAAAAGCCGGTCGAGAGGTTATGATGGCGCCAACCTAAAAGATGCCAGATTGTATCTTTTAAAATAATACAAAGTTGTGTAAAATAGCGTCATCAGCCAACGGGATAAAACTTCGCCCGAACCAAACTCAGTAACCTTTTAGGCCCATGTTAAACAAGGCAATTTACAGACAATCAGTTCCAGCCAATCTCCAAAGAAAATTACAGCAATCATCTTTACAAGTCTCATATAATTTTCTTGGGAATATTGTGATAAACTACCAGTAAACTGGCTTTCGTACTTCAGCAAGATTTTTCCTTTTTGACGGGCAAGCCAATGACATCGGATGCCAATGACAAAAGAAAATCAGACAATTTGAAATTGAAATGTTTCTTTCTGTGTTCAAACTTCATCGGATTAGATTTTCAATAACTTCAACCAGTAGTGTAGACACGTCCTCAGACCTGGGGGGTTGATCGTGTAGCTGGGTCGTACTTCCATATACGTTTGTGCACAAAATCATTTTTTTTATATATAAAAAGTGAAAACCTGGGGGGGTTGCAACCCCCCCCCCTAGCCCCCCGGGATCTACGCCCATGACTTCAACTGAGCTGCTCCCCCTTTTAGTTGGTTGCCTCCAAGTTGCCTGTAAACCTTGCTTCGTGTGGCATTGCCCTAGTATCGACTTTCTATAAAGCGATATAATTACCATAGTTTTCTGACGATGTTTGTTTATGAATTTAGGACACCGATTGGACTATTGGAGGAAATGTGTGAAAGTTGTTTGTCTAGGGTCAAGTTCCAAACTGACTTTGGCTTCGGCTTCGGCTCCGTCTTGTCTCTCCGACCCAATACTGATGGGCTGTGGATTTACGTTGAATTTGAAACATGGTTTTCTTGTTGAGAACAGAATATTGAATGACTTTAGAATTGGAAACCATATAGCTAAAAGCCATTGTTATAATACCTGTACGAAATGGATACAAGCACTAAATGGCCGCATCTTGACGTAATAAAACAGTCAGTGTCAAGCTTATTTAATCCGTGCTGATTATTTAGGCCAATAATTCGATTATTTTCACTCGGTTTACCATCCAACCCTGAACCATTGCACTGCAAACATTGTTTAAAGGTAGTATCATACTTTGGTAAGAAGCCAAAACAGATATGTTCACAATTTACGTATAACTAACAGGGTATGAAGATGGTGGTGGTAGAAACATACCGTTAAGATTTTTCCGCCTGTATTTATCCAGAAAAGAGTAAAACAATGACCGAATTTTTTTATTGATATTTTAAAAGATCAAAAATAAAAGAGAAAAGACATAGAGATACTGTGGCCGTTTTCCACCGTTTTCTCAAAAAGTAGGCACCGTATGGGACTGAAATTTTCACAGATGACTGTTGCTATATCTGTCTTGATATTTTTGCCCATGAATCTGTATTTCTTTCACATAAACCAAAGTAAGATATTACCTTTTACCTCACAGGGCTTTTTCCAAACACAAAACAGAATATTGAATTTCATTTGGAAACCTTAGCCAAAAGCCAGTGTTTTGATGTTATTTGTTACATGTACTTTAAACTGGATGAACGAAATGGAACAGTAACAGGGATGCTCAAATCTGGACCCACATCTTGACGTATAGTAAAAAAAGGAAACAGTACGTCGAGTGTAGTATAATCTGCAAATATTTAGGCTTATAATTAGATTATTTTCAATCGATTTACAATCCAACCCTGTATAAGTGCACTGTAAAAGATCTGCATTTGTAGTCCACACGTTTGACAGCAGACAGTTCGTTCGAAACAGCATACAAATTATGCACATATTAATTGCATTTTTATATTTTTTTTTGGAAAATCCATCGATTTTTCTTTCTTTGACCGTGGCGTGCCATTATTGTGAAAGTCACATCATCATAATAATAGGAAGCCAAACGCTGTTTTGCATTATTTGCAAACAGCCAAACCCCCCACCCATAATAACCTTCATCAATAATTGACCCACAGCCGACGACTGTTCTATCTGATAAAAATGACGTTTATATATTCAAAACCATCTAAAATAATATTTCGGATGGTTTTTAGATATAAAATACTGTGCAGAAACTCTAAGAACAGTACTCAAGCGAAAGAGACTGTTGTTAGTTTATAGTTTGAGACAGAGAAGTTGTGTTCCAAGACGATGCATACGCGATAGTGTTTAATTAATTGTCATAAAACAGCCGTAGAGATTCTACAGGTTTAAGAAGCGGTGGAGCGTGTACACGTCTCTGAATAGACATCGATAGCAACGCTTGCTATACGCAGTCGCTATGTGACGCTATACGGGGGTTTATTCCTATACACGTAGTGGTTTTCGTTTTAATAATACAGGTACACGACATTGTAGTCCAGAATTTGTGGGTTTTTCAGTGGGAAATGGGATCATTTCACCACGCCCAGGTCACCATCATCTCACCATGATGACCTGATGAAATGACTTTGAAACGAGCCTAGCTTCGGATGCTGACACTGGATGGGAACGGTAGAGACTGCACATGAAGAGCAGCCGATAACTGCATATTATTATTACTGAGTGACTTTGTCTACCGGAGAAAACGACAGGTGTTGGTCGGCCTTTTATTCAACATGGCGGCCATTTGTGTTTACGCTTCTACGAACTGTTCTGGTGTGTAACGGTAATTCTCGCCTCGCCGACTAACGCTCGTATTTGTAAGCCGAAAAACCACCGGAGAAACTTGATATCTTCTGACTGATGCTGGATTTATTGTAAAGGTGTTTTGCGGTAGAATGTGAAACTGTGAAAATGGCGACTGATCATCTGGTGTGTGTTAAAACGAGAGACGCGTATTCAGTGCATGTTTGGATGGTGGTACTCTCAGTGCTAGCAGGTGTAGTGACATCGCAGCGTCAGTACTTCATCACCCAGCCACGGGATACATTCGTTCTACCGGGAGAGAGCGCCAGTCTGTACTGCCAAGTCGGCAGCAAGACCGGCATCATCTTCTGGGAGAAGGACTCCATGGTGTTCGCCCGATCGGAAGGCCCCGTGAACGGTTTCTCGGGCACGACCCCCTGGGCGACCTTCGGCAATTCCTCCCTCGGAGAGTTCAACCTCCAGCTTCTTAAAGTCATCCCTGGTGATCAGGGGAGGTACGTCTGCAAGGTGACGTCTCCGGCGGGTCCGCTGGTGAACAACCTGACGTCCACACCCAGCATGTTAAGGGTGCTGGACTTCCCAACGGACGACTTCCCTCTCTGCGTGATGAGCATCCGGGACGCGCTCACCGAAGACGATGTGGTGGAGCTAACCTGCGCCTTCCTGAACAACTCCACCTCGCAACCTACCCTGACCTGGGAGCGTCGTGGGACGCCTACCGACTTCTCGAATACCAAACAGTCCTCCAGGGACGGGTACGTCCTAAAACGGCACACTGTGACTTTGAGCGCAGAGGACGATATGTCGTCCTACCAGTGCGTGATGTCGGCACCGGGCATGACCAGCCGCTCGTGTACGACGGGGATCTTGAACGTAACATACCGTCCTGTCGTCACGATCAGCCCATCGTCTCTCTCTGCCAAGACGGGCGACGATGCCAGGTTCACCTGTAGCCTGGTCGCGGCTAATCCGTCCGAGGTCACCTACGAGTGGTACTACCGAGGAGCTGCCGTCACCTTGTTCTCATCCGGCATCGACTTCATTCAGACGCCTGAAGGAAACTCTCAAATCCGCATCGAGAAGCTTGCCAATCCAACAGGTGGCGTGCCCGTGGTCTGCGTGGCCACCAATGAAGTGGGATCCACCCGTGTGGAAGCTTTCATCAGCTTGGAGGAACCCGTATTGGTGACCATATCATCCGAGGAACTCTTCCTTTGGCTGGTGCCCCTCTCGGTCGTCGTGACGGTGGTGGTTTTCCTGATCTTTTTGGCCATCATGTCTTTGGACTGCTGTCCCTGCTGCTGGACATTCTGCAACAAGAGAAGACATAAACACCAGTCTCCTGACAGACGGAGTCTGAACAGCACCTGGTCGGCTGCTGAGAACTTTGGCATGTCCCCGTCATCCTTTGGGCGCCGGTTGAGTGACGCAGACTCTACGGATTTCTACGTGACACGTGCTATCAAGACGTCTGGTTCAGACACCGACGGCCCTTACAACGTTTCCTCTCACGTCGCCCCGGTGGAGGGCCGCCCCCGTTCTAATCATTCAATCCCTCCTCATGTCTATCGCACCGAGTATCCGAGCAATTACAGAACTCCTTCCCCGACCAACTATCACCTCAATCAAGAGCCTCGCACCAGATCAAGAAACAGTCGCTCTCCCTCTCCCTCTCCCTATTACTTGCCCACACCGGACGACAGGGCGAGATTGAATGCAGACGAGCCGACACTTCCAGATAATGGTCACCACTACGAGCAGAACAGATCACGACCTGACAGGAACAGGGGTCACACTCATTACCGTAGAGGAGGGAACACCGCCGCCAACGGCAGCGTACAGCCTGGAACAGGCGGCGCCCCGAACCGCAGCGCGACTCGCAGTTCGGCGCTGTCCGACTCCGGCCTGGATTTCAACGCGTCGTCGTCCGTGGACTCCCGCAGTCCAACCCCTCGCGACGAACGGGTCGTCTACGCTAAGATCATTCGGAACGGCAGCGCGGACTCGGAAAACCGTCAACGCCCGAGTAGACTGGCGAACGGCAGCCCCGAACCACGGCCGGCCGGAACCCCTCTGCCGACCAGCTCAACATCACGTCCACGGTCGACCCTTGAGGTCCCTACCGATGGAATGCATAGAGCCCATTCCATGGAAATCCCAACGTCTTAAATCCACCTATCACTGGACTCCGGTTTAAAGATACTATCGTACTTTGGTAGGAAACCAAAACAAAAATGTTCACTGATGCCTATAACTTACAGGGTGTAAAGGTGCTGGTAGAAACATACCGTCAAATTTGTTCCGCCTGAAATTGTGTATTCATCAAGAAATTAGTAAAAGCAACGACCGAAAATATTTTTGATCTTTAAAAGATTAAGAAAATTCCGTTTTCAGTTTTCACTGTTTTCTCAAAAAGTCGGCACCGTATGGGATTGAAAATTTCACAGATGACTGTTACTGCATCTTCCTTGATATTTTTGCCATTGAATCTGTATTTCTTTGACAAAAAACAAAGTATGATATTACCTTTAACATCCTACCATATCCATGAATATTCCGTTGAACTAAAAACAAATTAATGTTGAAAATTACTGCCTCATTGGTCCATGTCCCCGTATCTGATAACTGTTATACAGTTGTACGCTATTAAGTTTTGCTAAACATTGACTTGTTATGCCTATGGGACGATTTGGAATTTTACTGTTCGATTTTACTCGTGTGTAAGTTGCATGCTAACTTGTTCTCTTGCTTAATTTTTTTTTAAACCAGGTTTTAATGTTATGGAGTTTATATCTAGAAAGATTTGTGGCTTTGCATGTTAACAATAATTGGTATGTGGATCGGTAGGTCTCCATATGATGACTAGAGTAGGATAGTCGAAACGTTGAGAGACTTGAGACCCTACGAAGATTGCGAACGAAATAAGAAGTGCGAAAGTACGAACGATTCTTACATGATGTTTCCGCAAACCGATCCACATACGAATTTTTTATTTCAAAACAGATTTAACTGTCTAAAATGTTTGGGGAAGAAAGGGATTTTTAACATGGCCGGCAATGCCATATTCATGTTTAAACATAGATTCAAAGTTTAGCAAAATATTTGTGTGATAGCAAAACAACTGAACACTGATTAGTATCTTTAGTGAGCGATCAAAACTTGGCATTTTATACATTTTTTGTTTTACATTTTGGATGGGATAAGAGAGCCGCTTGAATTGCTTAAAGGTACAATCATACTTTGGTAGCATACCGAAACAGAAATCTTTACAAATTTACCTATAAATTACTGGGTATAAAGACGGTGATGGTAGAAACATTCCTTGAACATTTTTTCTGCCCGAAATGCTGTATTTATCCAGAAAAGAGTAAAACCAGTGACCAAAATTATTATTGATCTTTAAAGATCCAAAATAAAAGAGAAAAGACTTAAGAAATAGTGTGGCCGTTTTTCACTGTTTTCTCAAAAAGTGGGCACCATATGGGACTGAAATTTTCACCGTGACTGTTACTGTATCTGTCTTTGTATTTTTGCACATGAATCTGTATTTCTCTGACAAAAACCAAAGTATGATATTACCTTTAAAGCATTTTTATGATTTCAAAATTTATGTCAGTGATAATGTTATGGGTGGTTGCATTAGACGCAATACATGTAGACCATTTACTTTGCATCCATCCCTGTACATTCGAAGGAGTGTACAGTTTATCAAAATCGTAAGTCGAATTTTCTTCTCAGGCTTTATAGTTAGCACCTATAGCACTTATAGCACCTCGTCAAAAGTTCGTCTCTTGCTCTCACTATGGCTATGGCTTCGAATTCTTTGCTATATTTTGAACAAGGACATAGAGCCACAGGCGATGAAGACGTTGCCAAAGCCGAAGCCAAACTTGTACAGCTCT
Source organism: Astropecten irregularis (assembly GCA_963971285.1). NCBI lineage: Eukaryota > Metazoa > Echinodermata > Asteroidea > Paxillosida > Astropectinidae > Astropecten > Astropecten irregularis. The sequence continues at coordinate 17,604,236 of OZ020249.1, read as the reverse complement.
TAAGGCCGTGTTTGGGCTTATGGCTTGGTTTTAAACGCGTGTCTATGGCAGCGGCCACAGCCACAGCCGCTTCCCATAGACACGTGTGTGATTTCGAAGCCATAGGGCGTTTACGAAACAGAGGTTCGGGCTCCATCTCAGGCTCCGGCTCCATTTTGTGAATCCATTCTGGAATAACTGTATCAATAATAACTGTATATAGGTTTTTGGTTGCAGTTCTGAAGTAGAGTCTCTAGTTTGAAAAGGAAAGCAGAGCTTCAGCTTCAATGAAAAACCACAACCTATATTTCCAGCATTTGGATGACAGAGCTGGAGCCTGAGTCTGAGCCTGAGCCTCCGTTTCGTAAACGTCCATAGCCAGAACCGATGTAGTGTCGAAATTATCTTGTTATATGGGTTGAAATTCAGCCATGGCCTCAGTTCTAGATTTCCTGATCATAATGACGCCGTGCGTAAACATAGCGAACTAATTATAACGCAATGCTAATCGTGTGAAATCACTGCTGCCCGGTGCTCTAATACAGCATATGCTAGTAGTGCTATTGGCGATGTAAATAATGCAGAGTATAATGTGGTTTAATTTTGCATCATTTTTTAGTCCGTATTTTACAAGTAATCTGCTATTAGTTTCATTGAGATATGCTTTGAAGAGTCCTTCAAGTTGTGAAATGGAAGAACGTGGTTTTATTTGTTTTGTTTATCATAATCAAGATTAGTTGCTGTGATGATAAATTTATTTCCTAATTCCAATAATTTAAAGCTGGATTTTTGTTGTGGATGCCTTAACCACTGCAATAGTTAATGCATATTTATCAATGAGAGTTGACTGGTTCTGTTGAAATAATAATAAGAATAATACTTTGATAGAAAAACATTCTTTTTTAATCTTCGCCTGAAAAAGTGATAGTTCATCTATTAAAATTAGATTGTTTTCAGTTTCCAAGATCTTTCATATTGATAAAGGTCGCCTTAGGGAACAAAAAGGGCAGTAATTTGGCAATAAAAAAATGTTCCGTGGTTCTTTAAAATAATGCATACTCGTCTGCAGCCTAGCATTCATTTTGAATGTTTTTCTGTTCTGGGTCATTACAACTGAGGGTTGTAACCAATAGGACAAAATTTGTTTCTAACTATTAAACGTGGCCCCTCCTCATGAAGATATTAACCATTCTGAAAAGACCCTTTTAAAGGTAGTATCATACTTTGGTACGAAACCAAAACGGAAATGTTCACAGATTTACCTATAACTTACAGGGTATGAAGATGGTGGTGGTAGAAACATACCGTTAATTTTTTTCCCGCCTGAAATGGTGTATTTTTCCAGAAATTAGTAAAACAACGACCAAAAATCTTTTTGATCTTTTAAAATATCACAAATAAAATAGAAAAGACTTAAGAAATACTGTTGCCGTTTTTCACTGTTTTCTCAAAAAGTGGGCACCGTATGGGACTGAAATTTTCACAGATGACTGTTACTGTATTTCCCTTGATATTTTTGCCTATGAATCTGTACTTCTTTGATAAAAACCAAAGTACACGTATGATAAAGTAGGTGAGACGCTTCTCTTATGGGAAGAGGTGTGGCTCTAAGAGGTGTGGTTCTGAGAAGAACCAATAGAAGATAGAGGAACCTGTTATCTGGATATGTTGAATGACACTACATTGTATTTGGTACGAAGCTCCAGGAGTGCCATTCCACTTATCCAGATAACCAAGTCGAATGGCACTCGTTTATCTGAATACTGAATGTCTGATTACAGACGGGAGAGGGCGCTTCGATGAATGTTTGTAGCCTCTGCTGTCTGGGCGTTCACTGGACCTTTTCGAAACTGTGATGTCATCTGGGTAAACTGAGAGCAGTAACCCAATTGATTTGTGCACGAAAAGTTTGGGTTGTTTTATAGGTTTTTTGACAGACCTTTTCCTCCTTAAAGGTAATATCATACTTTGGTTTTTATCAAAGAAATACAGATTCATGGCCAAAAATATCAAAACAGATACAATAACAGTCATCTGTGAAAATTTCAGTCCCATACGGTGCCCACTTTTTGAGAAAACAGTTAAAACCAGCCACAGTATTTCTTAAGTCTTTTCTCTTTTATTTTTGATCTTTTAAAAGATCAAAAAGATTTTCAGTCGGGGCTTTACTAATTTCTGGATAAATACACAATTTTAGGCGGAAACATTTTAACGGTATGTTTCTACCACCACCATCTTCATACCCTGTAAGTTATACGTAAATCTATGAACATTTCTGTTTTGGCTTCATACCAAAGTATGATACTACCTTTAATGGGTTTTATTATGCCGAATATGTTCCTTTCACTTTTTGCCAAACCATTTCTGTGGGACCGGCAAGATTTCCTCTTCATTGTTTATGTTTTTCCATTATACTATTGCTGTTGATTCCCCACATGAGCATGCATGAAAATCCCCCATTTTGCAAAGCCATTCAAATGAAAACCAAATTCTAGTTTGAAATCAAAATAATACTTGCCATTCATTACCTGTCAGTATATTCTTCGTATGAATTAGGCAATAAAATACCCTGACTGAAAAAAAGCACTGCATGAACCCTTTAAGTAAAATATATTTTTATTGTATCGAATCCTTTATACGGAACAATGGCTTATGTATTTACCTGCCACCCAAACCTATACATTGGGAACTCCTCAGAACGGAAGTAAGTTATTGGTGCTTAAGTCAACATGAGACCTACAAATAAATGTTACTTCCAATTTGATTGGATTAATGACATCTGCATAACTAAATAACGGCCGATTGAGATAATCTGGATATAATATTCCCAAGGCTTTTATTTGTTTCCTTAATCCCTAAAGCACACCACCAGGTGTCAATCAAGATCACACCTCTACTTCCACGGTAGTTTCCCCCAGGGGTAGGGGAGTGGGAGGGAGGGAGGGGGTCGGTGGGTCATCAAACAGGCCCACAGTCAATCAAGCAGTCGGCCCACCCAATCAATTAAGGGCCCCCGAGGGCCGGTGGATCTCGCACCGTGTTAGGTAGCGCACACTCCTCCTCCGTGCTCCCCAGCCCCATCACCCAACACCTTCCTCCCTATTCACCGGAAGACTTAACACCTCCACAGCCAACCTCTTTGGCATTATCATGGCTTCTTTGATTTACCGAGGGCAAACTTGGTGGATATTTGTAACCGTTTAATTATTATTTGATTTGGGGGGAAGCTGGTATGGCCTGTGAGCGAATTGAATGAAAGATGACGGTGGGTATAATGTGACCAGACGTAATCAGCCGGACTCTATGCGCTAACACGTTTTGTTTGAGCGGTCAGCAAGACTTTTACCTGTTATTATTTCCCTTATGTTTTTTTCTCACTGATAGCCGTCATCTTTCTGTAAGCCTACGGCTATTTAATGAAATTTGTTTCCAGAACCTGAAATCGCTGTTAGTGTGACAATTTCAAAGCTTTGACGTGGCATCGAATCATATTGCCAACTAAAACGTTCATCGAATTAATATTGTGCAGGTGTACTTTTACTAGCCGTTTTTACATTGTCTTAATACGTATTACTTTTCTTGCATATTGATCTTTTATAAGTTGTTGATCATTTTGAGCTCCTATCGTTGAATTTTTCACTGTATTTTTTTTATGATACTGTTGGCTATTTTCAAATTAAAAAGGAAAATACTTTCTTGAACGTCGACACAAGTAAAAATTCAAAGTTTAATGCTATACACTGTAGGTTGAAAAAACCAGCCATGGCACGGTAATATAGGTCCTATATTCAAGAAAAAACAAATCAGAAATTAGGAGGGCCTGACCTTTTCGATCCAAACAGGATCTTTCTCAAAGACTTAATGACAAGAGGTCAAGAAACGCAAACTAATTTGTGATATGCAAGAGATAAAAACTTCACCTGAGAATAGTAGTTACTGAGCCTACTAAACAAAATTATCAACAAATTATTTGATAAATAACACCAATTACAAATTGGTTGTATGGAGAACTTAGAATATTGTATGTTGACATAAAAACTAATTTGATGTAGACCTGGGGCTGTTGATAACAACTAAATGACGACTGTGAACAAGAATTGTCTCATTCATCTTGTAGTTAGATACGAAGCTTCGGTCATCACGAATTCATAATCAGTTTGGTGGGATTGCAACATGGAATAGTTACCGAGTCCTGTCCCCTGTTCACTGAGAGACACCTGTGCAAGCAGTCAGGCGGGCACCGGGTGTGTCTTTCCCCCTCTCTACCTCCCGTCCATCACTCCACTCAGTCCTCACGACCCCTCATTCTTTCCCTTTCACCATAGCCAAGTCCCCAAACATCACTGCGCGTAATTAATGTTTGTCCAACGCCATTGTGATCGTGTGTGCTCTGTAATTAACGAATTAGTCCAGTGGCTGCAGGGCTAGGACCAACCACCGTATAGTCAAGAGAAGGAGAAACTTCTCTATGGACAATTAAACCGATACCGACAGACACAAAAACAAGGTGAGAGGAAGCATAAAGGGACTTGTCTCTAAAAAACACCTCACCCAGGGCACACCTCCTGCTCTTTTTTGCCCCAAGTATAAAAGAACAAAATCAATCGATTTTTGGTTTTGTCTCCAAACACCTCAAAAACAAGCAAGATACTTTGCCCGTTGGCCTTTCTATTTTTTAAAAACAAAATCTTAAAGTTGGAGGTGATGCTCAACCGATACTTAGCGGAAGGTTTTTTTTTCTTCCGGGAAAATCTTCAAGAGGGACCGGCACTCGACGGCTGATGTCATGGGGGATTTTTCGTGACTCGCACGGCGGACTTCATGCCACAAGTAGCTGTTAAGTGGCCGTACTTACTCGCCGAGCACCGACTTCGTTCGCCGGACTCACGAGATGATTTTTCTCTCGAAATCCCTTGTTTTCAGTTTGGATAAAACTAAATCCTAGTTCCTGACTAATTGAGATTGCAATAATTACCTAAATCCAGACAAAATGCAAACTTTTCTGTGCCGATGGTTTTCCTCACGTCCACATTTTATGGAGCATTCACAACCGTTTCTGTGATGCAAATTCGACTTTTATAATTTATGAGTAAAATGTGATGTAACTAACCAAAAATGCATACAAATTTCTGGATTTACAAAAGTAATTTAGCTGTATCAAATAAGATACTTTCCCAAACTGGTATTTTAGGCTTTCACTTTTAACATGTTTTACCCTTAGCTTTTTACAGTTGCCCTAATGGCCTATGAACAGTGCTCATAGCTCTGTATTGCTATGGTGGATAAACGTTTGAACTTAATTGTTGAAAACTGATTTTGCATGCATATCGTTATCTCCTTCTTCTTTCTTTCAGTATCTCTTGTGACAGTTAATTAACGGGATAATTCAAACAGTAGCCTCGTTATGGGTCCTCTCCCAATAAACACTTGAATACATCACAAAGGGCCCCCAAAATGTCACTTCACACGATTTGTTTTTCTGTCCTCTATCAAAAAATCCCTCTCCAGTCACTTATACAACCACGGTGGTATCGTCCAAAGTAAATTGTGTTTGAATAATTGAATAAGTTTTCTTTTGGCGAGAATTGTTATGGAGAGTTTATTGTTCGCGCTTGAAAGTGAATTATTTTTTTATCGGTTTCCATCGGGGGCATCGCGCGTGCTTTTCTTGGGGGACGGTGGGGGGCGGACGACGTCTTAATACAGCCGAATCCGTAGAGTCATCTCGACAGGTACGTGTGAACAAACACGGGCCGAACCGTGAGAGAGAAGGAGCAATTGGCCGAAGCTCTTAATTGACACCCCGGCGCTCCGCTCCTTGCTAATAACTGTATAAGGATAGGCCAGCCTGCCCAATTTTTTTATGGAATCCGTTACCGTTATCAAAAACTCTTCGCCTACGTTAGGAGACTTTTTTGGGTTACGGTTTGCGTATTTCACGGGAGAGTTTTCTCTTTGGTAACGGTAAGCAAGGTTTTTTTTTTTAGTTAAGAATGCATATGACAGCGTGTTAGCAGAAAATAATCACGGTTACCCTACTAATTCTTCATTAACTGTAAAAACTTTCTTACGGATTCCATGAGATTAGATTTTATGCAACGCAGTGCTCGTAAGCACAAAAATAAGCCGTAACGCATTCCATGAAATTTTGCCCCGGCCAGGCCAGACATGAATTGCCGCTGGTTTTGCCCTACTCCGTACAAATTAAAACCCCACCGCTGTACTAATGAAAACAAATTGCAATTTCCAATATCTTGTCACTATATGGCAATGCATACTCCTTAAAGGTTTACTGTAATCAAATTTGGGAAAAGGGGTGAAAGTGCTTTATAATTAATTACTACTACTGTATATCAATTTATGTTTTTCAGTAAGTGCTTAGATTGACCAAAAAGTTACAAAATCAGTACATGTATGCCCCGCCCCCCCCTAAAAAAAGTCCCCCTTGGAACCGATCCCCACAACAATAGCGAGTGACGTCACCTACAGAACTAGTATAGGCTCGCGTATATACTGCGTGGCGTTCTGCATGTGACGAAAGCAAGGTTTTCCGTCGCGAAAAGTGGGGTGCTAAATTATATGGGTCTAAAATACCTCCTTTTTCTATTATACAATATCTTTTATTACAAAAAACTGATAGACAGATTGAGTTTTATAACAATACAGATGTATTTAACTTCATATGAATTTTGATTACACACCTTTAAACGATATAGGCCCGATACAGGTATAATAGGACGCTAATGGACGGGACCATGAAATATTGCAGATTTTGGGCAAACTATTATATCGAGTATTATCAGCAAATGTGTGGAACTTTGCCCAACAATAAATGGTATAATCTTTCACTGTTAAGGAATGATAGTTATCAGGCGAAGTCACTTGTCCGATTCATGGTGTGTTACTGTGTTTTATTCCGTAACGGGGTGATGGATAGGGTTAATGGATATGCTTATGGTGAGGCTAGGGGTAAGGGTAAGGGTTAGGGTTAATAACATGATACTACAAGCTACAGTTAATCATAATGTCGTTTGTGCCTAAATACGTCGCTGAATATACATGCATGGAGAAGTCACGATGTCAGTTTGTACTAAAGGCAATGTCCAGAGATAACGGCGCTCAAAGTTCTATTTCAAACTACACATGTATTTGGAGTTAGGAGGGTCTGACGCGCCGAATTTGAAACGCATCAGGCCCTCCTTACTCCAAGCATTTGATACATCAGGTCATTATTTTGGCTGATGAGTAGTCTGTTGCAGTTTATTAATACTACATGTATTTCAAACTGCGACAGTTAGTCATAATGTAATTCAACTTCTCTTGTCCAGGATTAAACCATTCCTGACCATTTTCTTTTTAATATTTCGGCCTAAGTTGATTGATTTTTCCAATAATAAGGCAAGTTTCGTTATAGGTACAGTACAGAATTTGTGATTTTTTATACCCAAACAGAAATGTTCACAAATATACCTTTAACTAAGGCCGTGAAGATGATGCTGATAGAAACACGGTTAAAATGTGTCTGCCCGAAATGCTGTATTTATGTAGAAAAGTGTAAAATTGAAGACCGAAAACAGTTTTGATCTCGGTGATCAAAACTCCTGATGTGAACAGATTTAAAAATACTGTGAGCGTTTTCCACTGTTTTCTCAAAAAGTGGGCACCGTATGGGACTGGAATGTTCAGTTCTTGAGGCCCATAAATCTGCATTTCTTTGACAAAAACAAAAGTATGATATTACATTTAAGTGAGGTTTTACCTGGTTCTCTGCGCTGTGTGAAAAGATCATAAATGCTAACGCCCATACGTGATATTGCAACAGCCATTTAAACGACGGTTGGATCCCTGATATCAACTAAACTTTGGAAATACATGTAAACAGGAATTTCGTAGCAGAAAAGGATTGGAAATGTTTTTGAATCATCGCTTGTGTGTCTTTCGGGAGAAATTAGAGCTTTATCTATTCCTGATTGAGGTAGCCAATCGTAGGCCTATCCATACCAAAAAACTTGCTAAGACTGTCTTAATTTTGTTGTATTCTCCACTAGGTGCAGTTGAAACTGTTTGCATAGCGAATTCATATCAAGAAACATGAAACCAATCGAATGCATAGGCCTACAGGTCCTCAACCAACCGACCAACCAACCAACCTCCAACCCAGCCCGGCCATGCACCATGGCCCACCATGCAGCTACGTCAATTTCACACCTCGGTGGTGTGTACCGAAGCTCCAGCTACCGTTGCTACCGGACTACGAGAGCTGTAGACGGTCGAAATGCCACAGGGGACGACCGGTGGATGTCCGTAAGTACCCTATGATCATGAAACTTATTTCCCTGAGTTGCTAGACTTGGTAACACCCACTTAACTATACAATTATGCAAATTATTTATTTGATATAGACATTCTTGCATTCGTTTATGTCTGGTTTCTTCGTCACAAAGATCAAACGGAGAACATTTCTCAATTACCTCACTTATCAACCCTAGTTAGACCGATAGTAAAGGCTGCGTTCGAGCGGTTACTCCCGGTAACACGAGCGTGATGCGCGCGCAATACTCTCCGGTGCAGGAGTATACTCCCCAACGCTGGAGAGTATACTCTCGCTGACCCGAGTGTCGTACTCCGGCCGTTCGAGCGCTCAGGAGTATACTCGTGTTAACACGAGTAGCTCGCTCGAACGCAGCCAATAAGAAAAACACCCATAGGTACCTATTTTTCTTTCTTGGGTGGGGGTGCTATACCATTCGCACGTGACGTCATCTTCTGACACTCGCTTCTACCGTGTCTTTGTAAAAAGCGACCTATAGGCCTGTACGTAAAGGCAACGTATTGTTTTCAAGTAGCCTATAATTGGCGCGTAACAATTGAAAACATCCAGTACATGTATTTGTCAGCATTTTTTATTGCTAAAGCACTGGTTTGATACAATATTTAAGGTATAATATCACAGAGCAGCACTCACACTTTGTCTAATTCAGCATGTGCATGAAATAATAAACCTGTGAATTTGAGCTCAATCGATCATCTGAGTCGCGAGAAAATATCGAAAACCTGACTCGATTTTAGTATTATAAAACATGAAGAATGGTTTGATCTTACCCCGAGATCAAAACTATTTTCGGTCTTTGTTTGACTATAAGTTCTGGATAAATACGCCATTTCAGGCAGAAATATTTTAACTGTATGTTTTTACCAGCACCAACGTCATATCCTGAAAGTTATACGTAAATCTGTGAACATTTCTGTTTGGGTGTGTTACCAATCCTGTACTGTACTGTTGGGTCCCCTAATGTCTTCTTTGGCTCAAGACATGATAGCACGGCAACAGTGTTTCGAATTCATATTACGGGGGCGATGTCATTTACCATTTCAAAGTGATTGCGACTCTTTTTTCCTCAACTCAAAATCTACACGGAGTTGGTTTCCACCAAATCCTTCATGAAAGAATACCAAATGCTATATGAAGAGAAAAAATCAGTAGTTTAAAATTGGTATTATACTTTGGTAGAATACCGAAGTAATCTTCACAGATTTACCTACAACTTACCGTAGGTATAAAGATGGTAATGGTTTTATCTGTATTTATCCAGAAAAGAGTAAAACCAGTGACCGAAATTATGTTTGATCTTTTAAATATCAAAAATAAAAGAGAAAAGACTTAAGAAATACTGTGGCCGTTTTTCACTGTTTTCTAAAAGGTGGGCACCGTATGGGACTGAAATTTCAGTCACAGATGACTGTTACTGTATCTGTCTTGATATTTTTGCCCATGAATCTGCATTTCTTTGACAAAAACCATAAAGGAATGTGTGAAAAGAACCTAGAATAGAAAGGGATTTGCAATTGTCGGGTGTTTGTCATCTATACCATATATAGGCCTACGACCGCAACAAAAGCACCCCAAGTAACACTTTCTATAAAGTCAACTCAAAGCTTTCATAATAATCTTCCAAAATTTCGAACTTCAACGAGATAAACCACACAGATCAAAACTCATAAAATGATATACCATAGAGCAAGCTATGGATATTACCCACCTGTAGTGTCGGCATCGTTAAAATTGCACATCTGATGACACAAAAAAGAAGAGTCGCCGACCTCTGCATTAAGCTATAAAATACGTAACTGGGTTCTAAGAGAATAAATCTGCCCTTTGACAAAACAAAGCGCATCGGTCCCAGAACTTCCAGGTTTCAAAGTGATTGATCGGAGGGCAATAAAAAGCACTGATCTGAATATCCAGGTTGTTTCGAAAAATTCTGCACTGTTTTCACCCAAAGATAAAGTTAAATCTCGACATTAATCATTCGCCATTTGCTGTTCCGGGTTAATAGTTCATCGATGGTTTTATTTTATTTTTCGTTCTACATGTATTTTTGGAATTTAGGGTCACCAGTGTTTTAACTTTAACAAGAGGTTTCCTTGCAATAAGTTGGCGGACATCAGGTCAATGGAAAATGTAACGATCGAACGTAGGGCTTCGTGAAGTCAATCTGCGGTCATATCAAGGAAAATACAGTGACAGTCATCTGTGAAATTTTCAGTCCCATACGGTGCCCACTTTTTGTGAAAACAGTGAAAACCGAACACCGTATTTCTGAAGTCTCGTCACCGTTTATTTTTTATGTTGAAGATCAAAATTATATTTTGGTCATTGGTTTGACTCTTTTCTCGATAATTAAATCATTTCAGGCAGACAATTTTTAACGGTATGTTTCTACCACCACCATCTTTATACCCTGTAAGTTAAAGGTAAATCTGTGAAGATTTCTGTTTCGGTATGTTACCAAAGTACCGAATACACTTGTATACATATCAAACCGAGAGACTAACGGTGAGAGGTCAGATCAACCGGTCAGTCTGGTCAGTCTGTGGTCATTTGGCAATTTGGCAATTAACCAGTAATCAATCAAGATTCCCAGAATTTTATTTTCGGTCTAGGAATCCCCTATATAACATCATTGGTCTTGAAGCTTAAAGCCCTCCTCCCCCAGAAAAAAAGACCGCCGTAACCGCAACAGCATTAGCCTCTTGCTTGGTCCTGGTCTTTCCCCCGGAACTTGCCAGACTGCCCATTGACTCAACCATCCCACTATCACCCCCTCCCCCCCTATGAACACAAAACACCCTCCAGACAAAAAAAAGCTCAAGACTCTCTGCCCAAAAGCTAAGAACCTCTTGAAAACTAATTAATCCGCGGTCATAAGAGGTCCCAAAGTGGAGTGGATACACCAGGTAAGGGCCCTTACCCAGACTCGTAAAGGTACCGCCAGAGTGCCATAAATCCATACACGCTGGTGGGGAATTGTTCTCTTTAGATATGGGCTCTTTTCTTTTCTGTTTTACCCTCTTGGTCCAATCTCAAGTGTTTATGCCTTTTGGACCGTACGAAGTTCTTGATTTTTATTCTTTCTAGCGACCCACACGAGTGTGTATCCTGGAATCAGGCCGCCGTGAAGTCAGAAATGAAGAGGAAAAACATTCTTTTGGGCTCAGTTTTCACTGTAAACACCGGAATCTAGTGCAATAAAGCAAAAGCAGCGAGCACCATCATCCACACCAAGGATTTAATCCGTATGAGTGTATAAAAACCTGTATATGTTTTGAGAAATTGGGATATTTGAGGTTTCAAACATTATTCGAGGCAGGAATCCCCCGATGAAAATCAAACACGAAGATACAAGGAAACAAGGAACAAACTGTAGGCCCTAGGCCGCCTAGTACTATTCCTTACATGGAATTGGGATACTGAGAACCCCAAACCTGGGCTAGCTAAGCACAGCAAATCGTCAGTTTTACAGCTCCGAAAATTTTCCCTTTTTTCTTTAGGCCCTACACAGCAATGCATCTAATAATGTCCCTTGTAAAGACTTCTTCAATATCTTTGTGTACTAGTTGCCTTTATCTGATGACTATAGATAGAGTTGAAATAGGTTTTGCATTATAATTATCACAAACATACATGCAGTATCTTGTGTTTGGTTTCTAGAATTGCTGTACAGTTAAGTCTTTATATTCTTAACTTAAAATTCATCTCCATTATTATTTTATAGCCTTTGAGAAAGTACGTTTCCCTAAGATCTCAATGAACGACTATAGGATAGAGAGTGGTGATTTGCTCAGTGCTAACGCACATGGGGTCGATTTAACGAAGCCCTACGATCGATAACCCATCGTATCGTGTGTAGGACTGCAATGCATCACAAGTCCTATACGATTCATTGTAAGTTACGATGAGTTTGGTGAAATCGACCCCTGCCTTTAATACTATAGAAACTCGGCAATACCTTTTTCAAGTTTAAGACAACTATTTGTCAAATTCTGAATTGGTTTTGTGGTATAGTGCTGTGGCATGGTCTTCCAAATGCAATGCGGGTACGTCTTCATTTCTACACAATTCCTTGTTCATCTTCCCTTGCAATTTCCAGTATACAAACAGCGACTTTATATCCCATTAAACTGATAACAAACCCCCAAAAGCCGTGTGCAGCAAGTGTGAACGAGGCCTTAGATCGCTGACAATCCCCCGTCACGCCAGCAATTAAGACCCCGTCGCTGACACCTCAATTGTAACTGACACCGGCTATCAACCTGTTAGACGTCCTAATTGCAATCCGACCAATCACGTTCCTGCAATCCATCCCGACCTCATGCATAATTCATGAGTTTCCTAACCCAATGACGAGACACCAACCACGATGAATATTCATATTAATATTAATATTCATGACCCATCCAGCCAATCACGTTGCCTCTTCTGGAAGTCACTTTTTGTTTGCCGAACTTTCAAAGCGCCCCGGCGTACAGTAAAATACCAGCAGTAGTTTTGTTTGAACACTCGTGGGTTACGATGTTGGCAGACTTTTTAACTTCAGCTGTAGGGTCCCTTTGATGATCCGCCGTCAACTGCGCAATGAGATCGAGTGCGGTAACCGTATTATACAATCAAGTTCAGTGAAGCCACTTCATGAATAGTCCACACCGAAGAGAGGACTGACTCAACAACAACTGGTTACTCATCGTCACTTCACTTCGAGCTTAGGTCCAAGCGAGGCACACTGGGCACCAAGCTGGCATCGTTAGAGGACTTACTTACAAGGATTCTCGGTCTTACCATATCCGAGTCTTGGCAAAGTTCGTCATTCGTGATCAAAGTTGAGACGTCATTTGCTGGATTGCAGTTAGAAGAGCTTGCATCCTAGCTCCAAGCTCAGAGACATAGTCCGAGTGCCTGATTTTTGTTGATAATTCATTGTAAATCCACGTGAACTAACTCCACTCGCTTCCTCCGGTAGCGAGAGCCGTGGAAAGAAGGACACAGTTTCCCAGACTGATTTGGGGCTTCTTTCCTGTTTGGTATACCCGGATCAAAAAGGGCCTCCGAGTCACCATGAGCGCGGACACCATGCGAGCGCCGGCCTACAACGTGTCTCACCTACTGAACGCCGTCCAGTGCGAGATGACACGGGGCAGCGAGAAGGGCGACCCCAGCGAGAAAGGCCTGAAGGTGACGCTGGAAGACCGGGACCTGTGGAGACGGTTCAGCAAGCTGACTAACGAGATGATCGTCACCAAAACTGGCAGGTGAGTCTAGACATCATTCCTTGAAACAATTGAGATTGTGTCTTCTCTTCTGTTAATATTATAGGATATGTGTATTCCAGTATAGTACATGTATTGGAATTATTGTTACATTAGGACAAACATTAGTTACTTTAGACGGAAACTTGCCAACTTTGGCACACTGTTTTGTTTTAGATAATTAAGTAAACTACCAACTAGTTAAAATTAAAGTGATAGGCTTATTTTCTCTTTCGTTACAAGCACATAAGCATAATACAACCAAGTGCCTTCCTGAAATTGTTCATTTACTTATAACTTCGAACTTGTTCTATTGTACTTTAGGCCTGTGTACTTTAGATAATTGAATGAATTTTCAATATTATTATGTAGTATGTGGATCGGTTGGCGGAAACACCATGTAATATTCGTTCGTACTTTGGCACTTCTATTTGGTTCGCACTTCTCGTAAGGTCTCAACGTTTTGACTAGCCTGCTCATGTCATCATCAGGTCTCCTGGTCTACCGGTCTCCTGATGATGACTAGAGCAGACTAGTCGAAATGTTGAGACCGTAAGAGAAGTGCGAAAGTACGAATGAATATTACATGGTGTTTCCGCAAACCGATTGTCACCATGCAAAGCCTGAAATCAATCTTTCTTATTATTATGTACATGTGATGGCAGATTGTAATGACGTTCGATTAACAAATGTTTCACTTCTTGTTTTGAACTTTTGTGTTTTCTGCCACACTCTAATGAATTCGTTTGAGCTATAGAAATGATTGATTCTTGTTCATGATATGTCAGGCAGATAACATTTTCAAGGCATTGACTCAGTGTATTGTTGAACGATTGTCACAGTTTATACACCGATATTGTCGTGATAAAGAAGGAATTTGACTTTGTTTAGTTGTTGATGGTTGCTGTTCACAAACCCCTTAAAATCCGAAGACTACTTCCTAAACGAAGCACCGTATATGGCGGGCTTGTGTTTCGAGAATGCAACAAGGCCTCTTATACCAGGCGAATAGTTTTCTGTGAACGTAATAATATTCTGTATGTGAAAAAACTAGACCTACCCTCACTGGTTCTTTCCACAACTTAGTCGAGTTGCGAAGTTCAAAAATAAGATGCAGCACCTCTTAAAATATACTCATGATGCATGTAGCCTACAAGGATTAACTCTATACAATGTATGAGGAGTTCGAATCCCGCTCCAGTCAATTTTCCTTGTTTCACCTTTCAATGAGTTGGAAACATTGTTAAACAGTAAGCAGTGTAGGCTCTCGTTCGTCTTAATTTCTCTTTTCAATAATTAGTTTCGTCGTACCCTTAAGATAGTATCATACTTTGGTTTTTATCAAAGAAATACAGATTCATGGGCAAAATACCAAGGCAGATACAGTAACAGTCATCTGTGAAAATTTCAGTCCCATACGTTGCCCACTTTTTGAGAAAACAGTGAAAAACAGCCACAGTATTTCTTAAGTCTTTTCTCTTTTATTTTTGATCTTTAAAAAGATCAAACAGATTTTCGGTCGTTGTTTTACTAATTTCTGGATAAATACACAATTTCAGGCGGAAATTTTTAACAGTATGTTTCTAGCACCACCATCTTCATACCATGTTAGTTATACGTAAATCTGTGAACATGTCTGTTTTGGTTTCTTATCAAAGTTTGATACTACCTTTAAAGGTGAGTTCATAAAGCGAAAGTTATTTCTGTTATTTTTCATGCCAATACCAAAAACGAAATTCGCCTCGAATCTTGCAGGAGAATGTTCCCCGTCCTGTCGGCCTCCGTGACCGGCCTGAATCCCAACGCAATGTACTCCATTCTCCTGGACTTCACTCCGGCCGATGAGCACCGCTGGAAGTACGTGAACGGCGAGTGGGTACCGGGCGGCAAGCCCGACTCACCCCCGCCCAGCACCGCCTACATCCACCCGGACTCGCCCAACTTCGGAGCGCACTGGATGAAGCAGTGCGTGTCGTTCAGCAAAGTCAAGCTGTCCAACAAACTCAGCGGATCAGGACAGGTTTGTTGAATAAAGGCTTTCATTTCATTCTATCATCTCTTGTCCCATGGCAAAAAAAAAGAAATAGGCCAACTCTCTACGCAAACTTCACAGAGATAGCGGCACAAAAATCAATATTTGGTTATTATCTTCTCTCCGATGTTTTTAGGCTAAGATTTTAAGACCTGCAGTGCAAATGTGCTCTGCAAGGAGCTCTTATCATTTCTTATTTCAGTTGAATGAAAATTCACCCTCTTCTTGTTGAATTCATTTCACCCCACCGACTGAAGACATGACAACAGTGACTCTTTTGAGTGAAATCATGACATCGATTTTCCACTGAAATATTCCTGTAAATTTAGAGTGATTTTCACACCGTCTATTGCCTTATTGTTTCGTTTTTCAAAAAAAAAGAAATTACCAGAAACAATACAGTAATGATAATAATTTTTTAACATAAAAAAGGTTTCAGTTTGGAGAAATTTCCATCGACGCATAAGCTTCTACAATATTCAATAGTATTGTAAGTATGTCTATCGTATTTTATAATGCATACAATGAGTCATTAACTGCTGCAAAGTGCTCATTAGCCAGAATAATGACCTGAAATTTATAAAATACTTTGGAGTTTGGAGGGTCTTACGCGTTTCGATCCTATAGCAGGATCTTTATCAAAGGCTGAAACGCGTCAGACCCTCCTAACTCCAAGCATCCAAGTGCTCTAGAATGATTTGATCATAACCCAACATCCCCATCAAAACTAATCATTTAATTTGAATAAAGGAAGTTTAAATCTTTGTATTGTCAATCTTGCCCTGTCCTTAAACCTCATTTTGATACATCTTCATCCAGGAGACCTGAGCCAGAGCCTAGACCAGAGCAGGCTAGTCGAAACGTTGAGACCTTACGAGAAGTGTAGGGCTATTTAAATTTAACGAACTTTATAACTTAATGACCCCTCCACTCAAAAAGAGTTTTTTAGTACTATGACCACATACCTTTTCTGAGGTCCGTTTCGTGTCAACGTTTCAACACATCATACTCGATACAAAATGCGTTTCAAGACATTCAAACTGCCAGTCTCTCATCTCAACACATAAGTTCAGATTTTCAAAACCGATCAAGTTTTCTCAATTCATCTGACAAGAAGGCACGCAGTGCGGGGTAACTAGGATGAGGCAACGGTTGCTGCACGTTCCCCCGGGGCGCCACTTTTTAAGGAAAAGGCAAACTGTTCTGTTGAAGTTATTGGAAATCTAATCCAAGGAAGTTTGAACAAAGAAAGAAAGATTTCAAATTGTCTGATATTCTTTGGTCGTTAGCATCAGAAGTTGGAATTAGGAGCGCAATGTTAGCGCTTTCCCCGTGCCCCGTTTTCTCTTGTTATACGCCACAGCAAGTAGGAAGTTCAACACAGGTCGAGTGCTTTACGTTGATCCACGCCGTGTTCAAATCTGACATTGTGAGCAGGTCATTCACTTTTAGAGTCTGACCCCGTGTACAATCCGGAGATCTTTTTTTGTGAGTGTGAAAAGGCTTATAATAGAGAGTCATAAATCCAGTCAATAATCCTTTCCGATTCTCTCTTTCTCTCTCTTTTCTCCCTAGATCATGCTGAACTCTCTTCATAAATACGAACCTCGCATACACGTCATGCGAGTAGGCGGCCCGGAAAAACAGCGACTGATCCGCAGTTTCTCGTTCCCTGAAACACAGTTCATCGCAGTCACTGCCTATCAGAACGAAGATGTAAGAGCACATTCTTTATATTAAAAAGGGAAGGGGACAATTTAATCCCCCGGTCCTTCCAGGAGAATTAAGACCCAGCTTGGCTACGGATATGGCTTGATTTTTGTATACATGAGTGGAATTGGGAAGTCTGGAGCCGTACATCAATTTATTTCGATTCAGACACAATCTTGCAATAAGAATTTATGATAATTGATGAATTATATACAAGATGATCAAAGCCACGCTTGAACGTCGTGTTTGCTGGTAGCGATGTTTGGGCTGCTTGTACTGCTAGCCTTCATCGGGCAACTGATGAACTGGATGCTGCGGTGTCCGTTATGATCCAGTTCTTCAGTTGCCATGAAGGCTAGTAGTTCAGCTGAAACGTTGTTACCATCAGCAAAATCAGTGTTCACCACTGATGAGTAACCATTTCCTTTCTATTGATAATCATAATGTTGAATGGATGAGGTCTGTCTTTACCAAGAATCACAATTGGTAGAACGCAGTGTACCTGATGTTTGAAAACACTCTACTCAAATATTTTGAAGTGTAGAACTATAGGCCTAGTGACTAATATTTTTATTTGTAAAATGTGGGTTTGTCATTTCACAATGTTTTGTGATCATCTGTAAAGCTCAAATCCATCGCTAATCGGAAAACTGCTACGCAAAATAGCGATCGATTTTCCGTTTAGCGATGGATTTGGGCTTTCGCGATGATCGCAAAGCGTTATAGTGAAGTCGGCCCCTGTAGTCTCCGACCGCCTTATTTCTTCCCAGGACGACTCGAGCACCCCCGACCCGAATGAAGAGTCTCCAAACTCAATTGTTTTCCTTCTGTTCATGTCGCTTAATACTCTTTCAGGATTTTTAGAATTACAGAATGCAGGCGCGTCTGAAGATTCCATGATTTGCCAGCGAGTGAAATGGATCTATATCAAAAGATTAAGATTGTAGAATTTGTGCATTGTTTCTTATATTAAAAAATGTCGAATGTATATGTCTTGTAAAGACTCAAACCAGTACAGGTATATGGAATGCATATTGAACGAAACATGAATTATGGAAGAGCAGAGAAAACTTTTACTATATATTTGGGCCAGGAAGCTCCAATCGTCTTCGGAGGAATAAAAGCAATCGGAGCCTTTAAACTAAAACACTTAATTGAAAATGGTTCCCAAAGGTATAATACATGATTGGTCACAGAACAGCACTCACACTTTGTCTAATCCAACATGTACCTGCATATTAACACACCTTGGAGCTCAATCGGACATCAGTTCTGAGTCACGAGAAAATGGCGAAAACCCGACTCAAATTTTCTTATAAAAAATAAAGAATATTTTGATCATACCCCGAGATCAAAACTGTTTCGGTTTGTTTTACTAATTTCTGGATAAATACACCATTTCGGGCGGAAATATTTTAACGGTATGTTTCTACCATCACCATCTTCATACCCTGAAAGTTATAGGTAAATCTGTAAACATTTCTTCTTGGGCACGTTTCCAATCCTGCACTGTATCTTTAAAAGAGAACATAATTTCATAGGCCTACTGATTTTGCCCGAAACAGGTTTCGCCTTGATAAATTCACATTGAACGAGACGACATTATTAACAATAAATTTACATTGCTTGGTTTCTTTTCAGATAACACAGCTCAAAATCAAGTTCAATCCGTTTGCAAAAGCTTTTCTGGACATCAAAGAAAAGTGAGTATTATCTGCACTTTTATAGAAACTTACGGTTCGCAATTCTTTACAAAATTACACACACTCTAAATATTACTCTAGTAATTTAAATCCGTTTTATGTGGCTCCCTTTTTTGTCAAGAACCCGTTTATCTCGTATGTTTGTAACGATGTTTTCTTTTTCAAATTCTACCCGGTTTCAGGGGTGACAATGACTACGAGGATTGCCACGATCTTCAGCAGCCCAGGTACCCGCAACGTAAGCATGATTCCAATCCAGTTAATATTTTCGTCAAAATGACATGACAGAGAATTTCGTACAAATCTCTGTTTTGAAGTTCGAGTTGTTGGTAACATGCACTCAACTAGTTACCTAGTTGAGTAAATAATTACAATTTGGGGTCGCTACTTATTCGACTAGAATAATCCCAACATTTCGGACTTAAAAAAAGACTCAAGTATGATAATGTAAACCAGTGTTTTAGCAAAAAACGCAAACTACGTGTGTTCTTTTTTCTCGGAAACGTATAGGCCTAGGGCCTGTTTGTTAATGCACAGGATCCGGTGGATCCGGATCCCATTTTAGCGAACCCTTACATAGGACGTGGATCCCTAAATCTGGGATGGATTTGCGTTAAACAAACAGGCTCATGGTTCTTGTTCGGATCTTAGGCAAATCGTTTCTTGAGCGCGAATCAATACCCCTTATCATACTCTTCGCATAATTTTCATAATTGGTGGTAAACCTTGATATTTATTTCAGGTTTCTTTTTAATTTTCTTTCGGCAGTTGGTAGTTGGTTCCTTCCGAGTGCGGGGACACTGTGTCCACCGAGTCCCCACCACCAGTTCCCCCCGTCTCTCGGCATGCCTTCCCCGGTATCACACAGCTGCGCCGTGGAGAGATACAGCAGTCTTCGGACTCACAGATCAACGCCTTACCCTCCACCGCCTTACGAACAAAAGTACTCACCAACAAGTAAGTCTGCCTTCTGGTTTTCAATCTTAACGAGGTTTGATTCATACACAGGGTAATAATTTGCTACAATGGGTCCTCTTTACACAATTTGTTCCATAAGACTACACATTTTACTTAAAGGTAGTATTATACTTTGGTAGCATTCCAAAACAGAAATCTTCACAGATTTACCCGTATACCTTACAGGGTATAAAGATGTTGATGGTAGAAGCATACCTTTTAAATGTGTCTGCTTGAAATGCTGTATTTATCCAGAAAAGAGTCAAACCAATAATCACAATTATTTTTGATCTTTCCCTTGTGGTTAATTTCCGCCGTGATAATTTAACAGTTTTGTACGGTTGGTCGCCTCAATTATTCCACAATCAATTGGACAGAATAAGATAATGTTGACGCTAACATCGAAAACCGGCAATTTCTAGGATTTCTTATCCCGAGAAAGTTCTGTTGAAATACACAAAGTCATTGATCACAATTACTCACGAGTCGCCTATTTCTTGTACGTCGTCTTAAAAAAACGGCAGTTCACGTGCGGTGATGGTTTTTGAAAATGTTTTCGACGACGTATACGGGTATTTTCGAAGAATTTTAAAAGTTACGTTGCTGTCATTGGGAGTAGTAAGGCAACTTGAAAGCAACCAACTATTATTATTATTATTATTATTAATGGTTTATTAAAACATATACGGCAGTTAAAAACTGAATTGCACATGTGAACAACAGTAAAAAATAAAGAAGTTAACCATTAAGGACACATTAAACAAATACGTTTAAAATACATGTATATACTGGCATATGCCAAGGAATGACAATTGACTTGACGATACAATTAAATCCAAACAAAAATTGAAATCTATAGTTGGTTCGGATTATAAAACACATGGATACAAACAGTATATAAGAAACGTTTAAAAAAAGGACATATAGATAGGCATATAGGTCTTATTCGCGGTGCATCCAACCTACATTCGAAACAGTACAATCAAATTGAGGCTTGGATTCTAAATAGTTTGCCATCCGTTTTCTTTTTAGAATTGGTGTTCATGATTACTTTTCCAACGAGAATACAAGGGAAGGCGTGACAAGATGGATGCGCCATGAATAAGGCCTATAACACAAAATGGAACGAACATCTGGCAGTATCTCGCTATATCCCAACGAAAATGATACGAAAATTGATTAAAGATGATTGTTATGTAAGTTCTTTTGGAGATAACCTGGAACTGATTATTGCCTGTAAATTGCCTCATGGCCTTAAAGGTGTCCTATAAATGGTTTAAGTCAGTGATTGCGAAGTTGCGTCCATGCAGAAAAACCGTTTCTTTACGTGATGACACCGTTGTGTTCCCGAGCAATAAATACGGTCATTTTACCGTCACAAGGCACTTCGAGTCATTGTTGCTCAACTAACCAATAGGAAAGATAAACCATAACTAAAAATCTACAGATAACTAGACCATGTTGCTCGTGATAAACGTCAACAAATACCGACAAAAAAAACTCCTGATTATTTCCCCGACACAGCGAAGTTAAAGAAAAGAACCCTTAATTTTGTCGCCCGAAAAGAAAACAAAAAACGGAAACGAAATAAGTGTGATGATTAATGGACCAAAAATCCAAATGGCGGTAAAAATTCTTTTGTTGCTATGGTAGGAACCTCCAAGTCGTTGTCATTACGTATAGTTAGTCGGCATCCTTTGATACCACGTGCAAATTCCTTGATAATTTACCGCCCTCACAAGTCAAACTTAATCCCTTTTTTATTTCAGTCAAATTTGCGCCACGTCGGAAATTGTCACCGAAAACAAAAAAGGAACTTTAATAAAAATGAGCAACGCTCTTTTAACGGTCAAATAATAGGGCCTACATTTCTTTGATTCGGAATGGGACGTGGTATTGGAAGGAAAAATAACTTCAGACCCTAAATGGCCCCCAACTACTTCTAGTAAACACCTTTGTCACTTCGCTTGGTTTTCGTGTTTTTCTTCTTTCTTTTTTGTTACGATGGGAGTACGTAACTGCCGCTCACCGTGAATGGAGTGACTCACCTAGCCCGTGATTTGCTTCAATAAGCCCCCCACACCTATACCCTGGTTTTATGCTCGCTTCTCGTTATCTTTATCGCTGTTTGATTTACCATCAATTTGTCCTTTCCGTTATTAAAAGAAGCCAGGATAGTTTGTTGCGGCATCGCATGCCGGTACTATTCGGTCACCTTGGCTTGATGGCTATTGTATATTCTGTGGGTGGTTTTTTTATCCTTCCGTCAATAAAAGAATAATCTAATACAACCGGAGGCAACATCGGCCTTTTTCTAACGAACTCACATTATTTATATCGGCACAGCTTACAATACGCAAAATACATCTCGAATGCCAACCTCGTCCGTCACAAGAACATGATTACAAATTCGTCCCATCATCCACAATGTATAATAAAACCAGGGGTGTTAAACGTAAAAGGTGAAATATCCCTGGGAACGATGCTTGCCATGTGCATGTATATGGGTCTTTTTGAAACGGAGGCTCAGCCTCCGGCTCCATTTCGTGAATCCATTCTAAAATAACGGGTATGAAAATAGAGGCTTTTGGCTGCGGTTCGGAAGTAGATTCTCTGGTTTGAAATGGAAAACAGAGCTTCAGCTTCAATGAAAAACAAAAACTTATATTTCAGCATATGAATGTCAGAATCGGAGACTGAGCCTCCGTTTCGAAAAGGCCCTCAGGTCACTTCACATCACTTGGGGGCATTTGGTACATTTTGTTTGATTTCTATAGAATAATTCCTTTCTAACATTCAGCCTTGATTCTTGACACGTTTCGATCCTATAGCAGGATCTTTCTTTCAAATTTTGTCGAAACCCTTCCAAGCATGCATTCCAGGTCATTATTTTGGCTGTTGAGCAGTTTGCAGCAGTTTACTACTTGTAAGTTCCTTTCTCATAGATAGAAAGATAGTAATTGGAAATAAGGCTTTCTTCCGAAGCACTAAAATTAGCCTTGAGACGTTAACGAGAAGAAAATTAAAGCCTTCTCATGGAAATCGATACCAGAACATTCCTGCTATAAACTAAAACTCCTGTAGACTAACTATACCGAGTTCAGGCTAATAACAGGCGAATTAGCATCTTGTGAATTGGCTGTGAAAACTGTAATAATGTACTGTATCTTGATTTTATTCTAATACAAGTAATAAACTGCTGCCTACTGTTCATCAGCCAAACTGACCTGAAATATGCCTATATCAAATGCTTGGAGTTAGGAGGGCCTGATCTTTCTCAAATCAATTAGCCTTGATTTATTCCGTTTGAATGTATTTTACAGGCCTAATTGTAAATTCTTAAGAGATTGACTCGTTCCTTATCTTCAAATCTTGCCTGAAATTTACAAGATGCTATGTTGTGGGAAAACATCGTCCTGTACCCCACCCCATGCCACTCAGAGCACGGCATACCCATACTCACATCCCGAACCTCCCCCTCCATGATCACATCTCGTTTCCCTTAATTCCAGTTCATCTTCTTGCCACCGGCCACGCAGCGCACCAGCTCTCCTTGTTTAACTTCTTAACTTTCCCTTTCACCGGACTATTTGTCCCCTTTATTTGACGTCCCAATATCGGCTCCCGAACGGTAAACTTCAGAGTGCGAAATGCATTGTCGGCTGAATGGCCAGGCCACACAAAGAGTTTGTATGGGTGTTCTCGCCCGGAGTTTGTCTTCTCCGTTGCCGGTGTAGTTAGAAAAGACGATGTTCACGCCTTCCAGAAACACCTGTGTTGGTTTAAAAAAAAAACCGGTGTGCGGTGGTCCTCTTGCAAGTCGCCCGGCGGTGGTTATACTTTCTTGTTTTGTTGACTAGGGGGAGAAAAAAGGTGTCTCGGTGTTTAAACAGGGAGGGTCTTCAATAATTGGCGCTCCTGTATTATAAGGATTCTTTCAGATTTGTGTTGCCCCCACGGTGGTATTTATCCATATCAAACTGGTGGACTCTGGTCATCGATGACCGAGGGCCAAACATTTGCTCCCTCCTCTTTCTCCAATACTTTTCAGGCATGTGTTGCCACGGGTAGGAAGGTTGCCACGAGTAGTGGGGCAGAATTATCTTTACACGAATGAGAGGTGGGGTTATTACAAGTGAAATCAGGGGCCTTTCTCAAACCTCGTCTCAGGCTCCGGCTTCGTCTCTGTCATCCATATGCTGAAAATAGAATGTGGTTTTTCATTGAAGCTGAAATTCAGTTTTCTTTTTCAAAACAGAGAATCTATACTTCAGAATCGCATATCAAAAGCCTCTATTTGGATACCCATTTTTAGAATGGATTAAAAAAAATGGAACCTGAGACACTGCAGAGCCTGACTTGTAGCCCAGGTTGGGAAAAACGGCACCATGTTTTGAAATAGGGCTTTCGCAAGTCAAACTTTGTTACTAGTCAGGTACACTGACTTAACTATACCTCTAATGCCATTATGGTCAGATCAAGGGCACTGCGTTGTTATATCACATGATCCTCATAACGTTATGGTATATAAAGACAACCTGATCAGCTAAAGTCGAAGGTTAATGCATGCGCAAAGCTAGCTGTGTTTAGTAAGGAATTTGAACGATGCTCATCAGGCCATTTTCAACCCCAGTATTTTTTGTAACTATATAACTGTGTACATGTACTCTTTTTAAATCCTCTTTCAATTTTCGAAAATCTTCCAGAGTCCTTTATTTGAATTTAATGAAAGGAGCGCCGAAAACACATCACTGATTAATTTGTTTACTGGAAATTCCGCCTCATCTAATTAAAACCATAATTAAGATTTCTTTATCTCGCCGTTGTGCTTGTTTTTGGTGCAAAACAACAGACCGAATAAATACTCGAGATGTGTGACTTTGTGTTTTGGGGGTTTCGAAAAGCAAACAGCAGCGTGTGGCACGCAATTGTCCCGGCCGTGACTTGGTCACGGAGGCCCGGGCGAGCATAAGCCTCCGTTTACGGTCAGAAGTCACGTTGCGCAAATCCAAATATCGGACAGTGGCCAAATCTGCAACTATTTTCTGGGGGAATTGTATCAATAAACGGGCAAACATCGGCTGTTGAAGTTGGCCGGTTGTAAACACGCTTGCAACGGTGGGTGTTCCTGCGCGCTATCACGGTCTGATTTTGTTTTTGTCGCGGTAGTCGACATGTTTTGACTTTTAACGGCACGAGTTTTATGACTATTTTGTGTGTATAAAGGGAGATAATGAATGCGTGACACCATCTCCCATAGCACACAGAGAAAAAAAAATACGGTCTATGTTTGATCAGTAAATAATGAACGGAATAAAATAACTTCCGGGGGAACTTAACTTGGTATACAATGAACTATCATACTTTGGTAGCATACCGAAACCATAATATAAAGATTGTGATGGTTAAAACATTATTATGCCGTTATACAATGTTTCTGCCTGGAATGTTGTATTTACCAGAACTGAGTAAAACCAATGACTAAAAACAATGGAAATTGGAATTTTACCTTGATAAGTTTTGGTATTATTTTGTTTGGATATTGACTATACCGATGATGTGTTATTTTAATTTTTAGGTGCATACGCTTCGGATTCAACTGCTTCTTCTCTACCAATCCTCCCTTCTCACGAGGCGTGGTCTCCTCTCGGTAGCTCCGCCCACCACACCAGTAACATCACGACATCTTGCGCCCAGTACGGCGGCGTCTGGCCCTCCGTCACCAGCTCCTCTATGCCACCCTCTTCCAGCTGCGGCGTGGCCTCCCCCGTGCCCACCACACTCCTACGGGCCGCCTACACCAATTACAGCCAGCCCAGCTCTTCCTCGATCACGGGGATGCCACGCCCGGCCCCGCCAGCGCCCACGGCGATGTCTTCGGGCGCCGCGTACCAGAACTACGGACACTCCGAGGGGCACGGAGTCAGCGAGAATCATGCCGGCTACTCAGCCGTCGCCAACCAGCTGTGCCCCGGTAAGGTTGGCTCGTGGAGCCCGCTCACCCCTCCCTCCCCAGGAGTTTAGGATACATGTTGTCCTCTCATAGCACATTCTGTACAGGGTTAGGCCTACTTATATCAGGATTGAATCTCACTGCATTTTGTTGAAGGCTTACAAAACAACTGATGATTTTGTTGTCAAAACATATAATAATGAAGTGCAGAAGATAAATAATATTTGTAATGACCAAAAACCGTTAATTGTAAACGAGAAAATATAATGAATACATTATGTTTTATGGGCCCAACAATATAAAACCTTAAGTTGTTGATGTCAACAACTTTAGGTATAAATATATTCAATTATACTGTACTTAATTGTCACCCTTTTCTTCAACTTTCTGTCTCCCCACTTCATATCAATTTAAATTTAAAATACTTCATCAAATAGTTTTAAAACCGGGTAAACATTATTTTAAACAAACTGGATACAGTTTGAGAAACTTTGTGAGGAATTCATTGTTGTAAATATTTTAAGATGATGAGATGAGTAAATTTGAATAATTCCAGTGACAAGAGTGATAGCAGGCTATCACAACAACAAGACAAAACAGTACAAACACCGTAAATCATTAAATCGTTGCCCAGATGAAGGAATTTATGAATGGAAAATATTTAGTTTGTACAAATAGTGGTTGACCAACAGTGCAACTGAGTGTGTATAATAGGCCTACATGTATTATTATTTAGACATACAGAGTAAAACACATTGGCTGTTTATAACGTTGTCTTTGTATGCCTTCCGAGTAGGGTATATGCCTACTGTTTCTGTTTTTGTTTGTCCATCCCAAGACCTTCGTCAAAATTAAAAACTAAGGAAGACTTCAAAGTAGACATTATAGTCATAGTTCTTAATTGATGATGGTTCCTGTTTTGCCTTTGGTATGGGCTTCAGATCTGCCAATTTCCAACGATTCAAGTCAAAAGATATAGAAAGTTTGTTTGCTTGTGAAACGAAAAATACAAAATGAACAACTAAATAAAGACAATAAGATCGCTCCCAGAAAAAAAGACGTTTTGAAGAACTTCAAATATGAGTCGTTCTATCTTAATAACCAGACTTTATTCTGATTAGATGATGATGATGATGATGATTATTTATTTCTGGTATAAAAATGACACCAAGGCTTCCTCTAAAGCGCCCCTGAGACACTGTAGCTCACAAGCCTGATGAAACCTGTTATGGAAAGATGATGAGAAGAAGATACAGTTTTAGAGATGGGAGGAAAACCCCAGAGTAATATTCTGGGTAAAAACCCACAGAATCAGGTAGGGACTGAAAACCCAATCCACTTGTTGACCTATCAGGACTTGAACCCTGGCCGCCAGAGGAAAGAACCGTAATGCCTGTAGTGCCCGACTCACAAAGATGCTGGGTGAGCATTGTATTAATTGTTTGCTTTTAAATGAACTGTACGGTTCACTGGTTAATATTTGCGGTCAAGTTATCAAATTGAAACTCCTAACTTTTCACAAAGTCGTAAAATAAGTGATATAAGATTTGTCTGCCAGGTGGGCCTAAGAATCGGACAATGACAATTTATATATATATATGTATATAAAGTCTAGCAATGCTGTTGGGCCTTTGTACCATTTTGTTTACCCCGCTATACCTCCACGATTTACAAGTTCATGTACATTTATTATGAAATATTTGAGGCTTTGCATAATTGTGACAATTTGGTATGTGGATCGGTTTGCGGAAACACCATGTAAGAATCGTTCGTACTTTCGCACTTCTATTTCGCTCGCACTTTTCGTAACTTGTCTCAACGTTTCGACTAACCTGCTCTAGTCCTCATCAGGAGACCGATGAGGACTAGAGTCTCCTGATGATGACTAGAGCAGGCTAGTCGAAACGTTGAGACCTTACGAGAAGTGCGAACGAAATAGACGTGCGAAAGTACAAACGATTCTTACATTGTGTTTCCGCAAACCGATCAACATACATGTAGGTCCTTTTATTACAGTATACGAAAAAACTCTCGCTGTTGGTAACGATTTTTTATCGTGGACGTTTTTGGGGGGTGAAAAAAATTACCAATCTAAGTCTACCCTACCGATTGAACGCTCAGAAATGTACATAAGACATGTAATGTATATAATATTATCAGATCAGAATCGGTCGATCTTTTGTTTATATTTACGGTAATACTTAATTTTAAGAAACAGCGGTAGGAAATGTCATTTGATAGCATTAATGTAGCAGTTTTTCCTCTGTATATATATTTTTTGTATATTATGAGACACAGAGTTATTAAAGTACAAGTTTCTAGCGTTATGACTTAAGTAAGATATTGTCACTGTGTGTATTTATTTTGCAGCATGCAATACGCCAACTTGGTCAGATTTGGTAATAATTATTTCTTTTTTAATTGAGTAACCCAGATATAATCGATACAGCACTTCAGCGGGTTCTTCGAGCATTTTGTCGGCGATATCCTTTGGAACTTGGTCCTGTTTTAGTCTTAGAATTACAATTTCACACCCCTCGCGCTTAAGCAATGAGCCCGTATGCAAACCATGCTAAAAAGACTGGAAACTTGACCGCATTTCACTGACTATGCCAAACGACTGTTCCCGTTACGCTTACAGGGAAACCCGTAGAGTTTGCGTGGGCCAATATCTTTTGTGGCATGAAATGGTCATTGATTATGTTTGGCATAGTCAGTAAAATTCGGTCAAGTTCCTAGTGTTCTAGCAAAGATTTGTGCATGTGACCATTGCTAAAGCGCGTGAGCATTTTTTTTCTTCAGTGTACAAGGGTGCAGAAGTATAGAGAAAATGAAGTGAGAAACAAAAGAAGTGGCTACTTAGTTGACTTAATAATATTCTTGCTTATCACTTCAAACTGAACAAAGGCCATTAATAAGACAAAAAGAAGCGATTGCTGGAGATAGAGTAACTATTATAACATTAGTGAAATGGCATACGGGATTATAGCATGGGGTGAAGCTCACAGCCATACCATATATACCTCACGTGAAATTAATATCAATACTTGCCCTTACTGTGCGAAGCTTTGTGGTTCTCAGATAAAACGCCCACAATCTTTTTTCTCGTTGAAAAGTTTGGATCGGTCACTACAATCAGTTTTCAATTCATGGAAAATCTTTCGAGGTTGTTCATTATATACAAGTTCCAGCCTTGATATTAATTTGAAGAGATATATAAACAGGTTTTTTTTTTTATCGCAAAATGTATTTAAAGTAATCTTTTATACGCTCTTATACAATGAGATCAACTTTAAAGGTAATACCATACTTTGATAACATACCGAAACAGAAACCTTCACAGATTTACCTAACTTACAGTGTATAACGATGGTGATAGTGGAAACATACCATTATAATTTTTCTGCCTGAAATGGTGTATTTATCCATAAAAGAGTAAACCTAATGACCAAAACAATTTTAGATCCTCGGAAGACAAAAGTATAACGGTGAAAAGATTCTTAAAAATACTGTTGGCGTTTTTCAAAG
Organism: Astropecten irregularis; assembly: GCA_963971285.1. Taxonomy (NCBI): domain Eukaryota; kingdom Metazoa; phylum Echinodermata; class Asteroidea; order Paxillosida; family Astropectinidae; genus Astropecten; species Astropecten irregularis. Next base: position 17,574,790 of record OZ020249.1, on the reverse strand, counting down.
TTTTATCGAAAAGTGGATATACCGCATGGAGTACTGGGAATTTCACAGATGACTGTGATTGTATCTTCCTTGATATTTGCGCCCGTGAATCTGCATTATTTTTTTTGATAACAAAACCAAAGTATGATATTACCTTTAGACCAATCGAAACGAAACCGCTAATGATTTATCTCTGTCGGACAGTTACGTCTTCCATTCAGTAAAAGTTCAAATTCTGGTCATTGGAGAACAAAGAAGGGAAGGATTACGTCGTAAGTGACGCGATACAACCACGTATTATAGATGTGTATACATACAGTGCGATATATCCGCGTGCAATACCCCATAAGAATGAATCTTTACGATTTCCTTGCTTAACCGCATCACAGTTCATGTATTTATATGAGGGCGTTGTACTCAAGTTTTCTTTGAGCCAGACTTTTGTATAAATCCGTATTTTTTATGGTGGCAAGCTTAAACTTAGTGGTGAACGTACGGTCATGAACTTAAAATTGTGCACTTACGAAAGTCTTCAGTCACTCATTTTCAAAAGTGCAATAAAAATGGGCTTATAAAAAGATTTTGGCAGGATTTGTATTTAGAATCTGATTGAAACCAAAAGCGCTATTTTTTTTTATTTTCAGCTTTCTTTATTTCCACAGAAAATACAGGAACATGAAAAATGTTACGTACATTATAGGATTTCATGGTCAGACCAAGCCATTGTCCATACAGCCTACAAACGCCTGAGGCGTGAGGTTCCCGTTAATCTTTTCAAACATTTAGTCCTGCAGGCGGCAGCTGCTGCACCATTGCGATGACTCTCTCTGAAACCAGCCGTCGCCAACAGAGGGCACTATACACCAAATAGAATGCCGAAAAATGGGTTATTTATATCTGTGGACAAAATCGCAGACCGTCGTTCATGATAAGTTGCCATCCTAACTTAATGTTGTTTGGAATTCTTTGTGGTTTCTGTAGGTATGTGACGTGTGCTAGTCTATTCGGACTGTAATCAAAAGTACGGGGTCGAGAAAAAGAAGAAGAAGAAAAGCAGTCCAACAATTTGAGCATAATCCATCTCCTGAAAATTATTAATAACGATTGTCGATCGATTTAAAGTTATAACTGATAATTGCAACTCAATTTGCCGATTTGGAATGACTTAAAGGTAGTATCACACTTTGGTAAGAAACCAAAACAGAAATGTTCACTATACGTATAACTTACAGGGTATGAAGATGGTGGTAGTAGAAACATACCGTTAAATTGTCCCCCCTGAAATGGTGTACAATAGTAAAACAACGACCGAAAATCTTGTTGATCTTTTAAAATATCAAAAATAAAAGAGAAAAGCCGTTTTTCACTGTTTTCTCAAAAAGTGGACACTGTATGAGACTGAAATTTTCACAGATGACTGTAATTACTATATCTGTCTTGCTATTTTTGCCTATGAATATTTATTTCTTTGATAAAAACCAAAGTATGATATTACCCTTTAAGATTCTGTTGTGGCTTCGACTTCGATTCGTCACCAGCCGTCACTCAAAAGCTGAAATTAATGGGTGTCGGCTGTGCCAACTGAACTTAAATTCAATGTACGTTGTGTCCTTATTCCTCCATGGTCTATATAGAATCCAAACTGTACATCCAAAGCCTCTATTTTGATACCTTGTACTTTTGTAGCCATGATAGATGTATTATGACTGCTAAAGGATCAGTGAGTCGAAGCCGAAGCCGTATTTTATCATACTTTGGTTTTTGTCATAAAAATGTAGATTGATGGGCAAAAATATCAAGGAAGATACAGTATTAGTCATCTGTGAAATTGTCAGTAATGCATAATATACGGTGGCCACCTTTTGAGAAAACAGTGATAATTAAACGCCCACAGTACACATGTATTTTCAATCTTTTCATTCAGTGTTATTTATCTATCTTTCAAGATCAAAATTGTTTTTTCGTCATTGGTTTTACTCTTTTCTTGATAAATACAGCATTTCAGATAAAAATGTTAACGGTATGTTTCTACCATCAACATTATTCTGTGGAGATTTCTAGTGTTTCGGTAGTGTTGCCAAAGTATGATAGTACCTTTAACCGACTGAAGGCAATTATTATGACATTGATAATAATTTCAAGTGAAACCATGAACATTGAGGATTTGAGGTAGACAATTACGGAGAAACACAAGGAGTCTGAAAGAAAAAAATTAATTGTTTTCAAAAAATGATAACTTGGAAGAAAAATCCCGAGTTTGTAAAAATGCTGAATTTTCATATTCGAAGTCTTAGTTTACTGATGTTAGCTCTGCTGATAACATTCATTTATTCTGTAAATTATCTTTCTTTCTTTTTCTCAGTATAATTAACTTTGAAAATTGTCATTGACTGACAAGTCAACAAAAAAGTTTGTCCACTTTACATCGTGCGCGAGCGACCAGCCCAATCACGTGACCTGCGACCTCGTTCTATTTAAAGGTCACTGAGGTCATCGCATTTGCGGAAGTGAATGGTGGAATAAATTATTTTTCCAGGTACAATTTACGTTCACGTTCGAGCAGAACGGCCTAGCAATTCTTGGATGATTACCGCGTTTTCTCGGTCTTTGTAAATGTGTCACAGCTAACGGAGTCCAAAATGGGTGAGTACGTTAGACCAGGATTGTGTTTGAATTGAAATTCGTGGACGAATTTGTCGATAGAAGCTCGGGAAACAAGATTGAAGCTGAACCGCCTTCGTCGACCAATTCATGAAATCGCCATATACCTACGTGTACTGTAGCTCTTGTGTCTATGCCCTGTGCAGTACATGTACATGTACAGTATATCCGGGTGTGTGTACGTCTCGTGCGTTGATATTAAACAGGTGGTTTGATTTGACGGCTCTCTCTCTCGATATCATTTACCATTTAACTTGTTTCGTGAAAATCTGTAATAGCTTTTGAAGCACTTCAGTTTTATTGTTTTAACAATTTAATTAAACTTCATCATGTTCATAAAATAAGGTGGACCCTAATTTTTGGAAAGAGTTCAGTCCAGTGAGCAGAAGATGTACATGGTTGTCGTACTGAATGTTTTTGGGGGAGTTGAGTCGTTCCCATTTTCAATGTAGTTTCTTACACATGAATTAGAAATATTTTTCAGTCCCAGATCCATGTTTGTTGTGTCTTTTGAACACTATCACTGGTCATCATCATTATTTTGTGGAAGTGTGAAGATTGCCCTTACTATTGCCAGATTGCTTAGGCCTATTAAATTGATAGCATCTGCAAACAAAATCATTTCAGATTAAAAAATAAACCTCTATTTAAGTTCCTATTTCCCCCAAACCAGGAAATAATTTTCCTTTTGGAGCGTCTGCCATTTTGGTGTAGCTTCGCCAATTAGAAACAAGCATATGGGCGATTCTTCGGTAACGGAATTACGCCCATTTGTCACTTTGTCAGGGATTATTCTTTCCCAATAAAATATGTTCTATGCTAGATAACTAATCTAAACATGGAAAGGGAGCCAAGGACCAATAGAATTGATAGACCCCTACAAAAAAAAAATTCCCCCAAGATTACCCTTTAAGGGGCGGAGCTTAATATCGGTAACGGAATTACGGACCGAGGACAAGCATATTTGAGTTCTTGCATAAATTGATAAAACTCTCTGAAGTTCTGAAATTTTAAAATTGGACACTACCTGTTATTTGTAGAGTTCAGGGGTGTTGTTAACTACAATGCAGAGCAAAGTTGAAAAAATAATCACTCTTTTCATAATTTGCATTTTAATCACGGTAACGGAATTACGGCTGGGCGGTAACGGAATTACGCCATAGTGTTTATACAGTAAACGCAATACATAACATTAAATTCAACATTAACTCATCACAATACAAATTTTAGAAGGTTATAAAATGGCACAGGGGAAAGCCACATGTATATAATAGACTAAGTGAAAATTAACAGGTCAAAATGTAATTTTAGGCCTAAACATGTCTTGGCTTTGCTTTTTAGGTCAAAGGTCAAGGTAAAATGCAGTCAGGTGATGACTGCATAACTGGTACAATTGCTGGTTTACAGATTTTAAATTTTGCCGAATTAATAGACTAAGACATTGAGCCCCACTCTTTACATATTGACCAATCACAGGATTGCCTACATCACCACTACACAGGTTTGAGAATTTTACCTTCGCTAACTTTTGGTAGCATTAGGCCTAATACAAGGACGGGCTTAATGGATTGATCTGTTGTAATCTTGCGAAAGAAAACAAAATTGTCAAATAAGACTGCCTTTAATGTGTCCTGGCCTTAAATGGAAATATTTGAAATGCATGAACTGCATATATGTTTCAAATTTGCTTGGTTCTTGGTCATATCTTTTTACACTCTGTGGCTTGTTCCATGTAAAAAAAATGTATTATCAAGTAGATTTAATGATTAATTACCACGCAAATGGAAACAATGCATGGTGTAGTATGTTTCAAGCTTAGTTAAGGATTTGCTTAATTCATACTTCATTCAGAAAACAGCAGTTTATCAAATTGCACAGAATTCTAAAAAAATCAGATGGATCAGCAAGCAGAGATGGCAACCTACATTATGCCCACAAAAAGAGTAGGCCTAGAGTGTACTTGTACCCGACAGAGTAACAGTATTTTTCGAAGCAAAAATAGTATTTACCTGAAAATGCAGCTGAATTGAGAGAGAAAAGTGTACTTGGAATAGTTGTACACATGGGAAATGCTCTAAACTGTGCAATTTAGAACATTTTAAAGAGTCATACTTATAGTAAATGTGTTTTTCCTCCAGAAATCATACTTTACTCTGAACAAGTGCAATAGCTCTACGTGCAAAATACATTCAAACTGTACTAGTTGGCATCTCTGAAAAGGAAAATGTAACAAGACTGTAACAATCTGTGGATAAAGACACCAGTTACCATGGTTACTGGATGTTGTAGATTGAGAGATGTGTCTAGATCCATCTGGGGTTCAGGTAGGATCAATGTGATGGTTGCTGTAACAATAACATTCAACATCTTCATGCTCTGGCCACGTAAACTTAAACTGTGTGATATGTATATGGAAATGTATACACTTTGTGCATGCGTAATTCCGTTACCGTAATTCCGTTACCATTTCGTAATTCCGTTACCACTTGGAAAAATGCCAAGAAATTATTTTTTTTTAGTTTTCATTTTTCATTCATGTTTATAGTAGGGCCCTTCTTATCATCCATGATTTCAAGAAAAAAAATCCAGAAAGTCTGTGAAATAAGTAACTTTTGCCATTTTTTTGGTAACGGAATTACGTGCAAAAATTGACATTTTTAAATTGAGGCCTACACTATATATATAATATATATATATATTTATATATATATTTTTATGACCCCCAGTAATGTTGCTAATATGTAACATCAAAAAATAAATCAACCCTTTTCCCTGTTACTCAGAAAGTAAATAAACTCAAAAAATATTTTTTTTACCAAATCTGCACGTTTTTAATCATAAATTGCAAAAATCACTGTTTTTACCAAAAATATACATTTTTTGGAAATTTTATTTTTTGATCTGAAAAATTTGGTCTGGAAAAAGTACAAAAAAGTTTCAATATATACAGATTTAATTTTGACATTTTTTCCTCTCCCATGGAGAATTGCCCATATAGTCACGTGTGTGCATAGCAGAGAACCACACAAGCTGGTATGGTGGACACTCCGAAATAGTCAGAAATGATCGTCTGGGTTTTCGTTAGAAAACATCACTTTTCGTCACACGGAATGATCGTGAGCACAAACAAATAAGCTGCATTTCATCCCTGACGTTCGGAGAAGAGATGGAGCGATTTTCAAGCCAATTTGTGATGTTTTTCTTGTCATTTGGGGACATTTTCGGCGCAAGTACCATGAAGTAGAGTTAAGTTTACAAAATTTTTGGGATTCTCTAGGGCGGTAGACTCACCGTCGACCCCAAAATTAAAAAAAGGGAGTTCAGCACCCCAGTTTTGGGTCTTGGTGACATGGTCCATTGAACAGGTCTATTGTCACTTTGACGGACCAATTGTTACAATCATTGCACAATCATCACACTGGTCTGGGCCTTGGTAGTCCTTTTTAGATCTTCCCACACATTAGAAAATGCCAAGTAGGAACACAATTCAACTATTTCAAGGCCAGGCAATAAGGGGAAAAAAATTCAAAATATGGAGAAAATCCCCAAAATTAAGACTAAATGGTGATCATTTATGATCAAATTAACATTATTTTTTTGTATGGAGTTTGTAAGTGATACATGTACATTGTTTACTTACTGTACAATATGAATTGGTTGAGCTCAAGGTAAATTGTTTTGGTCAATGTTTTCTTCTACGTACAGTTGGAATTAAGCAGAGTTAGAAATTTTCTTGTATCATAAAAATGCTTCACTGAATACTGACAAGTATTCCTTTCCAGTGGTACAATGTGCATCAAGTATTTCCAGGAAAATGGAAAGTGATAAAAATATTTCATGCAATATTCCTAGGAATGCTCTGTCACTTACATTACTCTTCTTTCCTCTTAGCCACACATTCATTTGATAAGTCAGTAATTTATTATTTTTCATGAAATCTTATCAAATGGGGTCCCGGGGTAGATTTTTTTTTCAGTCAGTTTTTTTTCTAGAATATGGCTCTGCGCTCGTGACGTCACATTCAGAAGTTCGGACAAACAAGTCGCACGTGGCCCCATTAACTTACACGTAAACGTTGTGAAGTTTGTCCGAACATCCTGGTAACTATAGCTGTCGATACAAAGGGCGTATTCTAAAAATACATACATATTACGTGTACATGTAGCTTGAGCGCGGAGCCCTATTGGAATGTCTCTAGAGGTTGTTTGATATAATGTGTAAGGTACATCTATGAAGTCTTACATGTACTAGATAATTACATTAAGGCCGATCTGCTTGGCTAAACTCACACTCTCCCCAACTGTCTGTCTTCTTGATAACCTGGGGCCAATTTCACGGCGCTGCTAAGCACAAAAATTTGCTTAGCACAAAAATGTCTTGCCCAATAAAACAAACCACAGTTAAAAAATCCATCTGATGTTCATGGTCAGTGAACAATATTCAAAGGACAATCACAAGTGATACACAACACGTGGAAATTAATGTTGTTAACCCTGTCTTTATTAAGACTGAAATGTCATGCTTAGCAAATTTTTGTGCTAAGCACGGCCGTGAAATTGGCCCCTGATTAGCTGGCTACATCTGATGCACGCCGTTATTACTCCCCATGGCTATATCCCACCCTCCCTCCTATCAAAAGAACCTTATAAATTATTACAAATCCAGGTATTTGTGAGCGAGCTCAGCGGGCTTTATAGGTATACGTTACGGCAACACCCCCACCGACCCCGGCCTCCCCTATCCTCAACCCCCTGGGGGTGGGGGTAAGGGGAGGGGGCTGTGAAACATGTATTCATTGCAGGCATTGTGCGTTATTGGGTTACATCTTAAATGAAGCTACACATTTGCCCTGCGGCATGTATGCATTATTGAAACTTGTTTTAAACGTCTGGCTGTGAAAATGAAATGGTGACCACAGATTGTTCAAGGTGAAGTACTGGATGATTTTACCAGGTACTGTTCAATGTTTCACAGATGAAATACTGCCATAACTTCCTTTTCATTTGCTTTTGGAATTCATTCTTCCATTTTTGAGTTAATTCCAAAATTATCAGTTTCATGAACAATTTAACCTTATGGACCTGTACACCTTTAGAATTTCCCTTTGGAGACAATATTTATTCAACCTATTCTACTCGGTCATTTGGTCTCCACAAGGCAGCAGATATATATGCAGTCATGAATACATGTACATAATCTGTACATGTCTCAACTTAAATGTACACGTACAAGTATGTTCACATTATTCACGCCATGTACCCCCGTACATATATATGTACATGTATGTACATGTACATGTAGGCTACACAACGTGTACATAATTTACCAATAATATTGTTTAGCATTAAAGGGCTGTCATAAATCAAAGGTCGTATCAAAAGTAAATCGTATGTTTGTATCTCTCTTCTTGTAACGACCCATAATTACATGCACATTAAATATGTCTTTGTGCACGTTTTTAGCATTATGTTCATTTGCTAAAACTAGTACTGTACTGTACTTTACAAGTCAGGATCTAGCATAGCAGTGAAAAACCCTCCTTCAAGGGTTCCCCTCTTCTAAGGCTCCTATAGACCAAAGGTCAAGTATTGTAGGAATATACAAAGTTGCACTTCATATAGGCCAGGTCAAACAACCCAGTGTTGTGCATAGTAGATACAGTACATGTACACAATGGAAGCACTCAGCTAAATTCCACACATCAATATTACATGTACAGGCTGAGTATCATGCAAATTGCATATTTGTCAGTGCAATGTTTTTGATGCTGTAGGCCTAAATACCCAGTGTTTCAGGGGTTGCTCTAAATGTAAGAAAGATGTACCCTACTGTACATATGATGAACGTCGATATTTGTACCCTATCATGCCTACATGTGGGCAATTCTCCATGGGAGAGGAAAACATTTCAAAATTAAATCTGTACATATATTGAAACTTTTTTGTACTTTTTCCAGACCACAATTAAATGGGGAATTCAGATCAAAAAACGAAATTTCAAAAAAATGTATATTTTTGGTAAAAACAGTGATTTTTGCAATTTATGTTTAAAAACGTGCAGATTTGGTAAAACATTTTTTTGTTGAGTTTATTTACTTTCTGAGTAACAGGGAAAAGGGTTGATTTATTTTTTAATGTTACATGTTAGCAACATTACTGGGGGTCATAAAAATATAAATGTGCAATGTGCAAATAATCAACCAAATTTAATGACTTGGAATTCACAATAAGATTCTCAGAGTTAAGAGGGCCTGACATTTTGATCCTTAATAGCGCTCCGCACTTGCGCTAGTACCGGATCTCAGACAAACATTGCAACCATGCAAACGTGTGCGTGTGTGCGCGTCCATACACCTCGTGTTTAAGACAATGTTTGTCTGACAGCCGGGATTTTGTGACGTCATTAGTGCGGAGCGCTATTGCCTTCTTAATTTGAATTAACGTACGTGTACCCTTTGGGCAAGATTCATTGTACAGTACATACATGTATTTGCACATTTCAGTGGGACTAAGGGTGTGTTTCAACATGGAGACGTGTAGAAATACATGTACATGTACATGTAGTTCCTCCATGGTTGAATTGTAGTCATAGAGCAACTTTCTCTAGATGGGCTAGTGCATACATGTGTGTTTAACTTTATACATGTATGGACATGTCTATAATTATGTGTACATAACATACAAATGTCATATGTGTGAATTAATGCACATTGTACAGTACATGTGTACACATTGTAGTACTGTACATGTATGTGCATGTACATACACATGTGTATAAACAACGTGTGTATTAATAGCGTTCCGCACTTTTTTAAAGACGTCACACCATGCATGCACGCGCACACATACCTCCACTCACCACACGTTTGCATGGCCAGGTTGCAATGTTTGTCTGAGGTTCGGTGCTATTTTTAGCGCAAGTGCGCAGCGCTATTGCTCATTGTAGTGTGTATAGGCTTACACATCGGTACACGTAAAAACACATATATGTGTGTACACTACACTAACAGGTGTGTGTATATATATGTACATGTACGTGTACATTCTTGTGATGTCAGTATTGTTTCCAATGAAGGAACATGATTTGTGACAGGTGTCCCATATTACTGTAATTGCACCCAGCACCCTACTACAGGTGTAATGTATACACTACATGTGAAACATTATCAGTGCATTAATACAGCATTAAATGTACAAATTATACATATTACATTAAGCCCAACCCATGGTTTGAGTGCATCCTCAACCAGTAGTCATTGACACATGATTGAATGGGAATTGGATGGATCCATTTCCTCAATCGTCTCAAATGAACCCTTATTAAATAGGGATGGCTGGCATACATGTAGTCAATGATAGTAGGCCTATGCGTTGTGTATAATTTCTTAGTTAGTGCATTCAGTTGAAGCATACAGTTGGATGGACAGCCTGATGGCCATGTTAAATATGGAATCAATCGTTTGGCGCCTCCTACTCCCAGGCAAGTTGTTACTATACAATGATATGAAAGAGAAGTGAAATTTATATTGGCCATCTGTTCACCATATCGAGAGAGTGTGGAGTTGTAGTTTCTAATCATTTGGTGGCTGATAGTACACAAGATTTATAATTTCATTTGTGAATACTTTTGATGGATAATACTTGATGGATAATACATGTACTTTCCATTGATAAATGTACATGATGTGTCTACAGGTCTATGTGTGCTGAGGTGATCCATGAAGTACACTGTATAATTAAATCAAATTAATTACACCCGTATTGTAATTAAACAAATCAATGCATTTATATTGTAACAAAATGGTCAGATAAGATTAGATAATTTACAAGAGATTAGAATTGTATTCTTTATAAGTTTACAGACTGTTTTTACATCTTTGGTCATACATGTACAGCTAGACCTTTGCCAAAGGATAAAAATTACTACATTTGATAGTTCTCGTGAGAAAATGTGATAAAAGATTTCAGATCTAAAGTACATGTACATTGTACATGAATGTTGACACTTGATGAATGTTTTTTATCCTTGTATGAATCCTGTACCCTGTCTCTCTATCCAAATACAAAATGAAGCTTAGCATTACTTAGAATAATATTGTAATTAGTACGTAATGATATACATAGTGTACAGTATGTACATACATGTACAGTGTACATAAAAAATGTATTTTTATGTGTACATGTATGGGTACTGTTCACATGTATACGTACAGCACTGTACATGTATGTATGTATGCATTCCTTTCACTTCCTGGTGAAGATGAGAAACCGCTACATGTGCATTATGTTGAGCTTTAATCAATTATAGAACACATGTACTTTAAAACACTGTAGTACTCTGTGTATTGTGGTCACAATACACATTTCCAAGTTAAACAGCACTTGTTAAAAACACAAAGTTTCAGAATACTAAAATTGTTGGAAGTTTTCAAGGTGTGGTGCCAATGTGTGGCATTAACAATAGACTTGTGAGTCATGTTTGGTTTAACACACTGCAATATTACAGGCCTACATGATTGTTCCAAAGAGAACTGCAGCTTTGGTCAAGGCCTTGAAATTAAATGCATGCCTTGAGCCCAGTCACTAAACCCTAGACATTGTTGAATAGGCAACGCCCCTTTTTTCCCTCCCACATGTAGACTAATACAGACCTGTTGGAATACCCCTTTTCCTGAGCAATTCTACATACGTGTAGTTTGTTTAACAACAAAACTTTCTGAAAGTTTCCATATTTATCAAGCATCCTCTGGAACTGACTTGTTTGGGAGTTTTGATATATGAAAACAATTTTCATTGGTAAAGAATGGATTTATTGTCAGAATTGTTCTTTTGAATAGGAAACTTCCAAGCAATATTTGTGTCGCTTATTGTGCAAGTTAACATACATGTACAATGTATGATGGGACAGTCAAGAGAATTCTACAATATTGTACATTTTTGTATGTAAATGATTCTGAAGACCTTTAATTTAATTAATGTAATTTTAAAATTAAATTACAGTAGGTCTGTACAATGTACTATGTACTTCCTTTTGATGGTTTTCTTTTTATTAATTTCTGATGTTTATTCAGGGAACTTTACTTACATGTATTCACCAAAGAGTGGTCTTAGGCCCTCCCATGACAGTTTTAAAATGAAAATGACAAATTTACATGTAGACATTAAAAAAAAACTAATTAAAAAGAGAAGTAGTAAAAGACAAAACATTCACGTAAAAAATATCAACTGCAACCAGAAGCCTGGAAGTACACATGTACAAGTAATACAGTAAATGTATACACAGTCAAAAAGCATACATTGTAAAGGTTGATATTAAGATACAATGTATTTAAGCACAGTGTACTTACAGGGAAAAAACTGATATAAAAATACAAAATATTGATATAAAATATCAAACCTATTAAACCTGCCGTGATTTATAACATTGCACCATAAACAATACTTTACATGTAAAAGATAGCCTAACTTAAAACTAGTTATAAATTTGACGACTCATTTCTTAAAGACTGATCGAGACTATTATTTGAGCAAACCCAGTGGTAAAATGTCACAGGCTTGAATTTAAACACAATTTATGTTTTAGATCTGCAAGTTGTAATGTATGTTTACCAGGGCAGGAACTTCCTTCTTAAAAAGGAAATGTAGTTTTTCCTTGCCCAAGGACATTTTTATCGGAGAACCTGAAATTGGCTAGATTGGATTTGAAAGCCTTTACATCATCCCCACATGCATGTCATAGTTTACCACACTCCCATGTCATTTTTTTTCTGTAGTAGGTGTGGTATCATGAATACCACAATGTACGACAATGTAGTTTTGTGTGGTAATGCATGGTTTTATGATCCAGTCCCCTTGTGGACACTGTGGTAATGTGTGGTAAGCAGTATCTGTCTAGTGCAGGGGTGGGCAACCTTTATGAATCAATGGGCCAGAAAGGAGGAATGGAAAATTTGGCGGTCCGCACTATGGTCAACAATGCACTTTCAATTTCAAACATTCAGTAACGAGGATTTTCTTTAGTTTTAGGCACAATACAAGCGCCAGTAATTAATTTGGAACTCGGAGCTAGCTCGTTCTTTGTGTTTAAATACCGTACCGCGCTGTGTGAAATACATACCAAAATACATACCAAAAATCAATGTAGGTTGCCCACCCCTGGTCTAGTGTGGTAGGTGCAGAGGGCTAGGGTTAAAGGGGCACCCAGGGCAACATTGGACAAGGGGCAACAAGGGCTATCATCCACGTTTGTCTTCATGAAGTTCCTGCCCTGGTTTACTGGCTTTGAACTTCCATGAGTTATTGATGACAGTGAAACAGATGTTTCAACTGTGGAGTGATGGAGGAAACTGATAGTAGGTGTAGTCTGGGTTCTCACACTTGGAAAGTGTACATAATTTTTCAATTAACGGCCATGACTGTGTGAAATTATTGGAAAATGGTTGGCCATATATATGAGGACTGCAATTTTGCATAAACACCTGGTTTCAAGCAAACTTTTACATGGTACTAAACTATGGACAAGAACTAAATTCAAACACCAAACATTCATTTCTTGAGATGAAACTTGGCATCATAAACAAGTAGAAATTGTGTGATAGGAAAATGTATGTTTGGTATGCATGCTAGGCTAGTCATGTACACAAACACAAACACATACATGTACATGTACATCCACATGAGCATGGTAAAAATCAGGGCACCAACCAGACGTCATGAAAATTTATGTCAGAAGTTTCATTGTGGGATTGTGGAAAAAGGAAATTCCTGAGTGAAATTGAGGCTGTTGATTAGTACATGAGGAACTACAATACTAGAAATAGAATCAAATTTATGAAATTGGGTCGTTATCCATAGACCAATGTGCTTGTATACATGATGTACATTTACATGTAAACTTAATGTGTAAATATTGTTACAATGCACAGTATGTTGATTGCATGCAATGTTGATGTGATGAATACTTCATTCTAATTGGCATTGTAGTTTTAAAAAACAGGCTGGCACCTGGACCAAATTTTTTTGGTAATTTAATTTTTTGTAAATCCACTGCCTTTAGTTCTGAATAAGTAGCTTTTTACATGTTTTAGCCAGACCAGAGGGCCTATAGTACAAAAGTACATGTTCACAGGGCATACACCCTTGTACATGTACGTAAATTTGTCTTACTTTAACAAATCGCCAGTTGAAACCTGAAGATCTTTTATTTAATTTTCAATGCAAATCCACTTAAATTTGATATCAGCAATACACGTAAGTGTACACACTGTACATGTAGTTTTTTCAGAGTTTTTGAAATTTATGCTTAAATGGAACTAACCTCACAGTACCCAACCTGTAAGCAGTGAAAAAATCCTTACATGTACAGTGTATTAGGCCTATGTTAAAGTTGTTGACTTGCGATGACAGAATTGACTGTGTGTTTGCTTGGATTCTGCAGACTTGTGTCCAGTGGTACAGTACCATGGGACGGGGTCCAGTGATAAGGGTCAGTGAATCCTGCACTAGTTGTGACCTAACGTGACCTTTAACCTCTCTACCTGTGACCTCATTTGACCATCTCTCTTTTTGGTTGCAGTGGAGGCCATAGTGACCTTTGACTATGACGCAGTTCAAGATGATGAGTTGAACCTGAAGAAGGGTCAGACAATCACCAACATCTCCATGATGGAGGAAGGCTGGTGGGAGGGCGAGGTCAACGGCCAGCGAGGCTTGTTCCCCGACAATTTCGTAGAGGTTAGTTGGCTGTATAAATATTGTTATATTTCTTTCTGTGTAATAATTTCACTGTTAAGTTGAACTCATTGATAAACCTGGGACCGATTTCACTAACATTTTGCGATCATCGCTAAACGGAAAATCGATCGCTACTTTGCGTAGCAATTCTCCGTTTAGCGATGGATTTGGGTTTCAGTGATGATCACAAAGCGTTGGTGAAATCGGCCCCTGGATGTGTGGTGTAAGTCTCTTGATGACGGACAGAGGATTCTGCTCCAAACCGTTGCGTTTCAAGTCCATCGGTTCTCCTCAGAACCACATACTCACAAAATTGTGATATGATATCAATCTCCAATGGACTCGAGTAACCGCTCGAGATGAACTGTACACGTGGGCTCAGTCAGACACTGAACTGGTAGCTAGGACCTTGGGGGAAGCCCCTCATAATGCCAGGCAGGCGCTAATGAACAAGCTCAGGCATGTTTCCTGTGTGCCACTCACCATTTTATGTACATGCACGACAAGGAGTCCAGCACTGCAACGCTGGATTGGCTAACTGTCGTTCCTGGGACCAGGTGGTGCATTTCCTTCTAGTGCACCGAAACGAGGTCAGCGCGAGGTCGTTTGTCTGACAGTTACAGGATATCCCTTTTACGGTTTAGCTTGTGGATGCGTCAACGTCACTGCATCATTCATACAGTGTAGGCTTTACCTTTTATGGATGTTTACGAATTTCCAATGAATGCGTTATCTGCCGATAGCTTCCAAGTAGAACACGTATTTATTTACGTCACTCGTTTTGTAGTGACATTGCCTGATTCAAACAATTATAAATGTCAAACCTTTCCCTGTACAGTATTTGTATCAGTCAGTGAATGCCTAATACACATACACAGCCTGTCCTTTTGCCCCTGTGAAAACTTCACTGTCCCAGGCCTTCTTTTTAATAACAATGAGAGCTGCAAATCATTCTCCTTAAAACAACGTATATAGAGTATTTTAGAGAGTGATTTGCTCCTCTGATCCATTTTATGTATGCTTCCTTCACTTGCATGTTCATGTTTTTTTGTCATTTAGCCTTTGAGAAAGATCCTGCCAGGATCGCGTCAGGCCCTCCTAACTTTAAGCATTTGATATATTTCAGGTCATTTTGGCTGATGAGCAGTTTGCAGCAGTTTATTACTTGTATTTACTCTTGCTCTCCTTACAAATCAAGGTCTGCTGTCCATGTGTCAATGTGTCATGCCGTTGGAGGCTCGCATCTCTGATTTGCATAAGTGTTACAAGGTTACATGTCTACAGTACATGCAGATAAGAGTCAGACAGGAAGTTGGCGGCATTGTATTCCCAGAAAGTGCTATTGTCACGGAGCTTGGAGTCTAGCTGATGAGATGACTACGAGGTCATCTACAACCTCCGTTTGGCAGTTCATTGAAAACAGCATGGAGCAATGGAGTGCTGTGGCCTAGTGGTTTGGCATGTCGTACTCTTGTGGTCAATCTACAGTTCGAATCCAGCAATGGGCTAATGGTGCTTGCGTCCTTGGGCAAGATGCTTTATCACATATTGCTCCTTTTCACTCAGGTGTAAATGGGTATCTGTGAGGGTAGAGATGGCTTTGTGGTTTGATTAGCCCTGCGCGTTTTGCAGGCAGCTGCGGGCTGTAAACTCCCCAGGAAGCTGAGATTGTTTCAGGAATGTAAATGGGCCCGAAGACCAAGGGTTAATAATAGTGTAATTCTTGTGTGCAAGAACGCTATATAAATGCCCAATTTATTAAATTATCATTATTAGCATGAAAAAAATTGTAATTTGTGTCAAGTTCCAAATGTGATTGTCAGGGTTTACACGTTACTGAGGCAACCTTACCTAAGATCCCTAGTCTAAGTGTCCCTTGCCATTGCCTTGATGTCTAGACCAAGAACTTATATCTAGAGGTATTGTAATGGAGGCACCTGCTTTGGTGTCCCTGGGCCATAGCAGTGGTACAATCACCTGGCCAACGTGAACTTCAATCCCAGGGCAATTGGAGGCAATTTCTTAGGTTCGGCTGGTCATTGCCTTGATGCATCAGGCTTGAACTTCTAGGTCGTTCCCTTGGTCCTTGCCTTGGTTCTGTAATGTCATACTCGCTAGCCCTGGGGTTGATTTCACCAAGCACTAAGATTGATCTGAAGTGTGAATAGATCTTATTTGCTAGGCTAAGTGTGAATGTCACAATGCAAATCACTATGATGGTACTGACATGACTGACAACTCATCTTAAGTTTAATCTTAGTGTTTTGTGAAATCCAGTGTGTTTTCTATGTGTGGTATCCTGTTAGACTACATTCTGAGGATAAATGGTGGACTACATGCACATGTACTTGTTGATATATGTTGATTTCGTTCCTCGTTGTGATTAATATGTCTTGTATTTTTGTTCAGTTGCTTAATAAGGACAAGCCTGTTCCCATGAAGGGGAAAGCACCCTCTCCGCCTCCTTCTGCACCAGCAGCCGCGCCGACGCCCACCCCGGCCAGTGCCTCAACGACAGTCAATGGAGACTCACAAGAAGTCACCAGGAGAGGTAAGGCACCACCGTAAGGAATGATAAACCCATCTGGGATTGTACATGTACATGTACATGTAGGTAATCCTAAGGCTGCTACAGTGTCCTAGGGTCTTAGGCTGCATCCGATTTTGTTGTCAAGATCTAGGTCTTAATCTTTGCTTCATTGGAAGTACGCAGGACATCAAGACAATAGACCTAGCCGTAGCTCTGGAAGCCCTTTTCGGACACTGCCTCAGTTTACTCTCCTTGATCCAGTTAGACCTTGGATTATGTACAACCTTCCTGAGGTAATGGTAGACTTATATAACTAACCTGGGTCAATTTCACCAGACTCATCATAACTTACTATCAATCATAGGACTTACATGATGCATTGCAGCCCGACGTAGGATACGATGGGTTATCCTTCGTTCAAGTTAGGATCGATCGTAGAGCTTTGTGAAAGCGACCCCTGGGGTTGTGGCTAAGGGATCATGAGGCTGTCTCCACCCTCCTTCAGGCCATTTTCGAAACGGAGGCTTAGGCTCAGGCTCAGGCTCCAGCTCTAACATCCATATGCTGAAATATAGGTTGTGGTTTTTCATTGAAGCTGAAACTCTGTTATCCTTTTCAAACTAGAGAATCTACTTCAGAATCGCAGCCAAAAGTCTCTATTTTGATGCCTGTTGTTTTGGAATGGATTCACGAAATGGATCCTGAGCCTGAAACGGAGCCTGAGCCTCCGTTTCGAAAACGCCCTATGTGTCCTATGGTCTCAGTTAATCCTCCTTGGTCCAGTTAGACCAGGGGCCGATTTCACTAACGCTTTGCGACCATCGTAAAGCCCAAATCCATCGCTAAACGGAAAATCAATAGCTACTTTGTGTAGGAATTTTCCGTTTAGCGATGGATTTGGGCTTTACGATGATTGCAAAGCGTTAGTGAAATCGGCCCCTGGAGTTGATTTCACCAAACTCTTTGTAACTTACTATCAATTGATACATTGAAGCCCTACATGGGATACGCCCCCTGCGATGGGTTATCCTTCGTAACTCAAGTTATGATTGATCGCAGGGCTTTGTGAAATCGACCCCTGGAGCAGGGCTGGTTCTAGAGCCAAAATTTTGTTTGGGGGGCTAGAAGAGCCATTATTTTTTTTTTTGGGGGGGGGGTTGGTGGCTGGAAGACCCACTATTTTGTGTTCTTCTAACACTCGCTTCTGCTATGTCTTTAATATTTGGGGTCGAAAAACATGCACATATAGCCTACACAACGCATTTTTTTTTAATGTGATTGGATTTGGGCAGATTTGGGTTAGGTTTGAGTTGACTGGCAAATGACTGATATCATATGCATATTAATTGTTGCCAGTGGTCTAAGCTTATGGATGGAGTCAAAGTGTGGCAAGAATCTCCAAATACTAGTCTTAATTGTAATTGTTGAATACTCAACAGAGGGAGTGGACAAGACGAAGAAACTGCGAGCCAAGGTCGTCTACAGCTACCATCCGCAGAACGAGGACGAGATTAGTCTAAACATTGACGATGTCATCGAAGTCACCGGCCAACCGGAGGAGGGCTGGTGGGAGGGCCTCCTGCGTGGGAAGAAGGGCCTGTTCCCGTCTAACTTTGTCGCCGTCATCGAGGGGGACGAGGGAGCCAGTTCGGGCAAGGAGGATAAAGTGGATGGCGCTGCCCAGGAAGGTACGCTCTCGGGGAATGCTCTGCCATAATGGTCACTGCCATGGTGACCAGAGGTTTTGGCCCCTCTGGCCATCTACCTGACCAACAGGGACAGCCCACAAAAGGCACAAATAATACGGTATATTTGATGCAGTAAATGAATGGTACTCGTTTGCTGATGCTGCATGGACACCGCAAAATTCCTGCACGAATGAAATGAGAACTTAAAATGAAAACCGAATCAGTCAGTGTTATGGTAGAGTCCATTGGCACACCGTGCACATACCCTCCAAATAGACACGGAGTGTAATTTACCTATAGAACATAAAGTAAATGAAGCAGAAATTGTCTTTGGGTCTGTTTGTTTTGTGCACGAGATCCGTGATCTGCAGATCCACGTCCCACGTCCCATGCAGGATAGGCTTAAATGGGATCCGGATCAGCAGGATCCGTGATGTCGGGCACGAAACAAAAAGGGCCCTTAATTAATGGGGTTAGTTTTTTTAGTGGAATTGTATAAAGTGAAGCTTATGTGGATCGGTTTGCGGAAACACCATGCAAGAATCTATTTCGTTTTCGTTCACACTTCTCGTGATGAGGACTAGAGCAGGCTAGTCGAAACGTTGAGACTTTACGAGAAGTGCGAATGAATGATAGAAGTGCGAAAGTACGAACGATAATTACATGGTGTTTTCGCAAACCAATCCACATACCAATTGTCTTCATGCAAAGCCTCAAATCTTATTTAAAGTGAAGCTTGTTTCAGTGAATAGATGGTAATTTTGGTAATTATTCTCCAGGTGAGCCACCACCCGTACCGGCGGAAGGCCCCCAGAAGCCGACCAAAGTGAAGGGCGTCGGTTTCGGCAACATCTTTGCTGGTGGCGAGGTCAAGCTAAGGAAGACTGGGGGCAGTGGGGCAGCCAATCACTCCAAGAAGGGCCCGGTGCCGACGGGGGAGCCCAGTGAACTTGCACAGAAACGGGTATAGGTTGTTCCGTTTGATCGGCTTCGTGCACGTGCACACTCCCGAGGGCGCTATTTCCCTAAGTTCCCTATTAACCCTAACCCACCTCCATACCACAGTCGACCACACATCGTGTTTACCTGTGGGAAGTAAGTGTGGTATCCTGAATACCACAATACACCACAGTGTGGTTTGAGTGTGGTAATGCATGGTTTATGATCCAGTCCCCTGTGGAGACTGTGGTAATGTGTGGTAAGCAGCTCTTGTCTTGTGTGGCAGGTTCAGAGGGTTTGGAGTAAAGATTAAATTTGACCAGCATACTCTGAAATAAGACCTGGGGTAAATTTCACTATAAATGCTTTACGATCATCGATATTAAAAGCTCAAATCCATTGCAAAACAAAAACATTCTTTGCAAAGTAGCGATCGATTTTCCGTTTAGCGATGGATTTGGGCTTAAGCGATGATCGCCAAGCGTTAGTAAAATCGGCTTTTAATCGGCTTATTTTAACCAACTATGCATATTTGAAAAACGACACAATTAAAGATTTTTTTTTTCTCTTTGGCCTTAAAGCTATCCTTGAAGAGGCCGGATGCCATCCCCTCTCCGAAGCCCACCAACAGCGTGGTGGCCAAACCCAGGGAAGAAGCCCGGAAGCCCCCAAAACCTGCCGATGCGAAGAGGGAAGACAAGAAAGAGGCCAAAGTGGAGGAAGAAGAATTTGAGGAAATCGGTAAGTTGAGACACGATGCCAAACCTCATCTCCTTAACCCCTCGGGGTATTTTGACCAGGAAACTTCTTGACTCCAACCCCCATGAGGTACCCCTACGTGGCACATTTTACAGTCTTGTGCCATTTACGAAACGGAGGCTCAGGCACAGGCTCCAGCTCCATTTCGTGAATCTATTCTAAAATAACAGTTATCAAAATAGAGGCTTTTGGCTGCGGTTTGGAAGTAGATTCTCTGGTTTGAAAAAGGAAAACAGAGCTTCAGCTTCAATTAAGAACCACAACCTATATTTTCAGAATATGGATGACAAAGCTGGAGCCTGAGGCTGAGCCGCCGTTTCGTAAACCCCCTACGAACCTAAGATGTACCATTGAGCTGCTGTAATAGTCCCCTGGGAATATACAGTCCTGTGTCCTTTGTGCGTAGTGCTCTTCAGGCATATTCTCTCGGACTTGAACCATGTTGGGCCGGCAAACCCCATGTAAGCTCACAGTGTCTGGCCTCTGCAGTTCTTATGTTCCTGAGAGTCCCAAATCGTGCATTCTTCCATGTAGCACTCTCCTTGGAATTGCGCCAAGTTTGACCGTCAAGGAGCGTGGGGTTCCTGAGGTTTAGTACACTCAGGTTAGCTGGTACCCAGCTTCTACTCACCTACATGTAAATTACCACTCTTCAACTAATGGGCTATGGGTACCAGCTAACGGTACCTGAGTGTACTTAACCTCAGGAACCCCAAGTGGCATTATACACTAGCTCATTGTCCTGGGCACTGGAAAGAAATTGAGAAAAAATGGAAGTTGTCCAGATTTTATTTTATTTATATGAAGATTGTGACATCATACTTTGCTTTATTCACATTTAAAATAAATACCTGTGCTTTGTGAAATTGCCCTTTTATTATTGTACAAAGTTACAAAGTGGCCTCCTCTCATTCACAGTCCGTTCTCTTATGTTAAGGAGAAACCATGAAAATGTGGACATTCATTGAGTCGAATTCTTAAAAATAACGTACAGTTAAAGGTAGTATCATACTTTGATTTTTATCAAAGAAATACAGATTCATGGGCAAAAATATCAAGACAGATACAGTAACAGTCATCTGTGACGATTTCAGTCCCATACGTTGCCCACTTTTTGAGGAAACAGTGAAAAACGGCCACAATATTTCTTAAGTCTTTTCTCATTTATTTTTAATCTTTTAAAGATCAAAAAGATTTTCGGTCGTTGTTTTACTAATTTCTGGATAAATACACTATTTCAGGCGGAAATATTTTAACGATATGTTTCTACCACCACCATCTTCATACCCTGTAAGTTATACGTAAATCTGTGAACATTTCTGTTTTGGTTTCAATACCAAAGTATGATACTACCTTTGAAATAAATACCTGTGCTTTGTGAAATTGCCCTTTTATTATATAACAAAGTTACAAAGTGGCCTCCTCTCTTTCACAGTCCATTCTCTTATGTTAAGGAGAAACCATGAAAAAGTGGACTTTTTTTTTAGTCTAATTCTTAAAAAGAATGTACAGTTAACTGTAAATTCTTAGAAATAATCAACACTTTTCTGAATAGAGGGACATCACAAGAGTGGTTACATGTAAATATATAGTGAAGGCTCTGTTATACATTGTAGAGCTGTATCCCAATAGCGTTCCGCACTTATGACGTCACACCATGCATGCACGCGCACACATACCCCCACTCACCCACGGTTTGCATGGCCGGTTGCAATGTTTGTCTGAGGTTTGGTGCTATTTTTAGCGCAAGTGCGCAGTGCTTTTCACTGCTTGCGACCGCAAATAACACAAGTCTATGGAAATGGCTGCAGTCACTGGCTAGTGGCTGCCATAGGTACATGCGTAATTTGCAGCCGAAGCCAGTGAATTGGGACACGGCATTGATAACTATGACACTTTTGATTGGTACCCTGAGTAAAGACTGTTGGCTACAGTGAAGCTCTATCATAAATGCATCGATAGCTATGACTATTTAACAGGTGTTTAACTGGTACAATACATGTATTCTGCATGTTCAATTTTCATTTTCTGTCATATTTTCTTTGTGCAACTTTTAACAGCATACAATTATCATGATAAAATTAATGATAAACACAGTTTTAGAAATTTTCAGTTTCTAAATTTTGTCTAGTTTTTAATGTAGGCCTATACGCTAATACATGTAATTTGAATTGGAATAGAAGATAAACACAAAAAAATTCTCACTCACCCATGGAACAAAATTGATTGAAATCAAATATTATGTAGGGTAAAATTGAATTCACTACCATATAAAAATTGAAAGTCAAATGTTTTTGACAGGTCAAAGGTCAGGGGTCAGAGGTCATGCATTGATGCACTCACTCGTCCTTTGATGTCCAGGAAGTTGGCCTTCCGACCTGTAGTCAGTTTCCTGTTGGTTAAAGCAGGAAGCACACAAAAAAACTAACTGGTAGTTGGCATTGGCCTGGCGTCCAGCAGTAAATAATATGCACACAAAGTCATACATTTATCCTGCCCAAAATACAAGCAAAATTTGATCGGCACACAAATCGAGTGGACTTGGTTGAAATTTGATCGAAGTTGAACTTCACCTCTATTTTGTTGTGTTTTTTTCTGTGTGTCGGTCAAAATTGGATATGCACGTGGTATGAGAAACTACTAACTAAGGTGGGTGGATTTGTCAATTTGTGGTATGGGGGAGGGCAAGCGGTTGCATCGATATTTGACCACAATGAGTCAGTTTGTTTGCATGCAGTCACTCCTACAAATCTGTGTATCAGATATCATGCAGGTTTTGCTTTTGACGTCAGCCAAGGTTGGGCTGGTCCATACAGATGTCAAAGCATTTGTCCTTTGGCTTTGTGAAAAACTGTGCATTCATTCAATCAGAAGTAAAACAATCCTTATTCCTGTAAGAAAAGGGTTCGCATTGTTGTCCATGAAAATCGGTATTATTTACCTCTTTTTTTTTTCGTTTAAAATTTGTGTCGTCACAATGAATGTGTAAATGACATATTTATTTTCTGTTTCTGTTTTGGACTGGGCAGTTTTGAGTTTCTACATAAAAACATGTACATGTACAATAAGTATGGTTTTTCAGACCAGCCAGTTATTGTGCATTTTGTGTTATCTTTGGTCAAAACTTTCTAGAAATCCGTTGAAAATTTGGTGGGTATGCTAAGGTTGGGCTAGTGCCGGAGTCAGGAGGGTTACATGGTCATGCTTTTTCTGTCATGGATCTGTCCTGGGCCCAATTTCATGGAATCCACTATGCCCTTTTGTTCGTGCTTACAGACTCATGAAATCTATTTCATGGAATCCGTAAGCAAGACTTTCGGTTAGCAAATTATTTTCTGCTGACCCGCTGTCATATTCAGTGGAACGCAACTATAACAAACATGCCGGAAATTGTTTGTTACAGTGGTCGTTCATTTTAGTGAACAATGTTCAGCATGCCTATACATTGTACAAAAAATTTGGGAGCCAAGGATGTGTTCGGTACAGCCAAATGTTCGGTACAGCGGTGTTCGTTATAGTGACGTCATTGTACATTCTGCAGAAATTCCAAGTTGCTTAACGTTGCGAGAAAGAAAACTCTC
This sequence comes from Astropecten irregularis, assembly GCA_963971285.1. Taxonomy (NCBI): domain Eukaryota; kingdom Metazoa; phylum Echinodermata; class Asteroidea; order Paxillosida; family Astropectinidae; genus Astropecten; species Astropecten irregularis. The sequence goes on along the minus strand of OZ020249.1, from coordinate 17,550,921 downwards.
TCATTAAATACACTAACCGTAAGCCAAAAAAGTCTGCTATCGTAAACGGAAATTTTTTGCTTACTGTAATGAATGCCATGAAATTGGTCCCTGAACTTTTAGTGTGTCCTCCCTTGTTGTCACTCATGTGACCCGTCACCCATTGTCGCCCCACGCCACGTCCCTGCCCAGCCCTTATTCCCCCTAGGGCTAATAGTAGCACATTCACTGCACTGCTCAGATCTCAACACGTTTTGAAATGAGACACTACTTTGTGGAACAAAGACACGTGTCATTTCCAATATGTGGCAATGACACATCATTTGTTTTGTTTCTTTTTTAGACCCAACATTATTTTTAACTCTTACGCTTTACCAGACGTCATGATGTATGAATTACAAGTGGGCTCAGTTTCCTGTCATGGTGGAATCTATAAAAGCCATCTTTTTTTGTCATAACCATTACCTACCCTGTTACACTCGAAAACACTTCTTAGTGTTGATCGCTCTTCAATTATTTGTAATTTACCTGGCCATGTACAGAAAAAGAGGTATGAGAGGTATGTGTATGTGCGTATGTTACTATGGAGGGAAAAGTGATTGCTTCTATACTGTAAACCAAACACAACTTTTGGAATGGCGCCCTCTTTTGATAAAAACAAACTGCAGTGGTGTTTTCCAGTCTACATGCACTACATGAACTTCGGCTTGATACGTGGCACGCGATTTATTCCTGAAAGGAACAAGAACTTCGAAGAATATTCGGCATGGACAACATCTCCCAGATTACCCTGTCTGTCTTTTGCTCAACGATTAGCCTTCGATCAAACTGAAAAGATGATTTGGCAGTGTGCAGAATATTATACTGACACCACCTCAGTGTTGCAATCTCTGTGGCGCCACCAAGCATCATTACGTTTTCTTTGGATTACTGTATTGGAATACCGGTACTTCCTATGCAGAAGCTGTGCTGAGTTATTTTCCAATTGGCTCCACCTATATGACTGACTGTGGTACTTGTGGCTGTAATGGATTCGGTTTGGCAGGCTTGTACTAACAGAAGGTTATAGGTTTGAGTCCTGCCAATGTGGCCTGTGAAATTTTTTTTGGGGGGGTACAGTGTTGCTAGTGTGAAACTAGCCTGGCATGCATACCTTATTATAATCCGAGCGTGTGGCTTCAGGTGTATTCTCTACAGTCGGACAACGATGGTATAAATGGAAATGTCCTTGGTTTTGCACCAGGGTACATCTAGAAGCCTTAAGCGGGCCCCTGACCCCATGCAATCACAGTATTACACCTTGACAATGCAGGTTTTTTTCTGCATTTTCTTTGTCTCTCAACAGTCAGACTGAAGGCCAAAGTGACCTTTCCGTACGAGGCCCAGCAGCCTGATGAGCTAGAGCTGAAAGACGGCGACGTTGTGACGGTTCTGGACAAGGAAGCCGGCGACAGCGGATGGTGGTTAGGCGAAGTCGACGGCAGGAAGGGTCTCTTTCCGGACAACTTTGTCACCATGTTGCCTCCCGAAAAGGAGGTAAATCTACCAAAGAAACAAAGTCTTAATACTGGAGTATCCATCAACGCGCTGAACAAATTTAAATTATGACGCCTGTATTAATATAATGTATGCTTCAGCGTACAACTGTATTTGAACGATGTTGGATGATGTCCTTATCCCGCAGAGGATATTAAAGAAGAAGCCACCAGCCATGCCAGCTCCCATGCCGGCCAGGCCCGTCTCAGGTCCCCGGCTGCTACCCTCGGAGAACAAGCCAACCGCTTCCAAGCCATCAACAAAACCTCCGCCACCCTTGGACAATCCTGCACCGCTGCACGCGCAACCCCGACGGACGTCGGCCAATCAGGACACGGTCACGCAGCAGAAGGAGGAGCCGCCCCCTCGCAAGCCACACCCCATAGCGGCACCTAAACCGGTACGTGTATTGTTAATTTGGCTTTCGTTAGTGCTTTATACTTCAGTCCTCGCCCTAAAAGAGTTAGTTGGCGAGGGTAATACGATCAATGGTACAGCATTTGTAAGGTGCTCTAAATCTGCAGACCATCCAACGGTCCTGACCTGGTCTGCCACATACATGTCAAGGCATTTGGGTGAAGGGAAGCAAAGTGTGATATGGCATCTTGCCTAAGGACACAAGTACCACCAACTCTATGCCAGACTCAAACCCACAATTTGTAGATAGACCACAAAATCGACACACCAGACCACAAGGCCACAGCTCTCCCGACAATAATCCTCGCGTGAGGAATACACCACCAGTCTTTGCTGGTCTGTCAACTAGTCTTTTTCTAACGGAAGGGCAGTTATAAAGCAAGCAGTCTTGCTCTTACTGTATCTTTAAGGGCTCATGCTGCATGAAGTAGTCCTGCTAGTAATTTTTGGCAGGGTGATTCTTGAGCAAAGCTGTCCAACTGAACAGTACCTTGATAAGTTCCTGCAGTCTAAATGTAACCCCGTAGTGGCAGAGCATTTACTGAGCTAGCTGTCTGACTACAATACTTGACAGACTCCCAGCTGCATTAATGTAAGGTAACCTTTCTTGTGGTGGAGCAGTGTAGTCTGAGCCAACAGAGCAATCCTTCTGGGGTCGATTTTACCAAAATCATCGTAACTTACTATCAATCGTAGGACTTATGATGCATTACAGCCCTACGTAGGATACGATGGGTTATCCTTCTAGATCGATTTTAGGGCTTCATGAAATCGACCCCAGGATTCCCTTCTGGATAAGGTTAATATCAACCATCTCAATGGCAAGGTGATTCCTTGATAACCAAGTCGTTCAAACCCTACAGTACCTCATAGACTCCCTCCTTCATAAGGTTAACCAGCACCCAGGCGACAGGGCAGTTCTTGAGCAAGCAGTCCCAGCCTGCTGTATCATACATCATTACCCAAAAGGATTCGCAATGATAACCTGCACATAATGAATAATACACGGCTTGGTTGTTCACAAAATCTTTCCAATTGTCTTCCATATTGTGTCCTCAATGAACTGTTCAACCCATCGTAGCAAAAGAAGGTGAGTATAGAAATCCTGATGACACATTGCCATAGTTACCGATACTCATCCCAAGATCTGTCATTTAGCATTATTTTTTGTTTATATTTGTAGTTTCTCTTGGTTGTAAATTCCCCATTGATAGAATGGACCCTTCCGCCCTGTCAATCAAACTGTTCGCATTGACCAATTGGAGGACAGCTTTTAATCAGGTGACCACAAAAGCCTAGGTCAAACTTGGTCACATGCTGTATTTTAAAACACACATGTGGGCGGGGCTTAAGAGCAAATCCGGAATGGTCCATTTTCCTCACTGCCTTCGTTTCACAGAAGGTGAAATTTTACTCGGAGTGCCCTAGCACAAAAGCAAGCCTTCAAAAATGTTGGTTTTTATATTGGATATCAAAAAAGTAAAAAAAAAATTCAACTCATTTTATAGTTTTTTGTTTTGCTTTACCTTGATGCCATTCTGCACTTATTTGAAGATTTGAAGCTCATGATTCAGTCACTGTTTTTTTACCATTTTCGGGTTGGTTTAATTTACTCATTTGGAAGTAAATTACATTGAAATCTGTCACAAGTTGCATGGCCATTTGTTTTATGAACACATTTTTTTGGGGAAAAACAAAATTGCATATTGTTGCTTTCGTGCTTTTTGGCAGGCCTGGGGCCGATTTCACTAACGCTTTGCGATCATCTTAGCGATGGATCTTAGCCCAATTCGGCAATTCCATCGCTAAACGGAGAATCGATCGCAAAGTAGCCATCTCATATCAAGTGTAAAAGCGATGATCGCAGAATAGGACTGAAGTGAAATTGGCCCCTGGGGCAGATTTCACTAACAATTGAGATCATCGCTAAAGCCCAAATCCATCGCTAAACGGAAAATCAATCGCTATTTTGCGTAGCAATTTTCTGTTTAGCGATGGATTTGGGCTTTACGATGATCGCAAAGCGTTAGTGAAATCGGCCCCTGGTATATCAATGACAGAATTTACAACTGAGAGAATGTAGATGACACATCATTATTAACCCAACATGGGTAGTCATTATTACTACTGAACACGTACAGGTTTTAGTTGGGATCTCTTACGAAGTAGTTAGATGTAGTCTATTTGATAGATGCACTACAGCGAGAGAACATCTATCACATGTGTGCAGATTTGCTGATTAATTATGCAAGCCAACCCAGCACTGATCTCTAGGTTTTGACCAATCAAGTTCAACATCCTCCGTCACGGCCCTGATGTAAATGTTCTCAAAACAGATCTGATTGGCTGATGCGCTGCATTGCATAACATTTGCATGCAATGTATCTGACATTCGTTCGTAGTGTGGCATGGAGTAGAATGGGTGATACTCGGACTCTTAAAGTTAGATGTGGAAAGGATATAGAAAGATGTGAATAAAGAGTGGGAGTTCCAATCAGGATCGCGACCGAGCAAAACTCACAGCACAATTATTGGCTTCGATTATGAGAACAAAATGGGATTTAATAGGTTTACGCATGGAAAACATGGTAAACCAGCCACATGTAGCTCTTTGTTCATATGAACAGAGATAGAGATTTCAGAAAAGTGTCTCGCATAAGGACACAAGTCCCATGACAACTCCTCCCTTCCCCCACCCCTCTGCTGTTTGGAGAATTCTCCACAAGATAGTTCAAAAGTTTGACACACTCCACATGTTGTATATATCCTCAATGCATTTATATGTACATGTAGAATGAAGTAATGATCTCTGATAAGGGTGCTTCATTTGTTGGGCACAAAGCAAAAGTGTGTTTTGTTGATCCCATGATGACAAACTTTTAACTTTCTCTCTTTTTCCCAGTACGGTTTTTAGTTAATTAGTTTAAAATAGTGGGAAGGTATTGTTTTCATTCTTGCACATTAATCTGTAAGGGTATGCTGTAGATTTACACAAGTACATATAGTTAATACTTAAATTTCAAAGAAATAGCTTTTAGTTCTTTTTTTTCTTTGCTTTTTTTTTTTGTTGCTTTTCCAAGTATTCTGTTTTGTTCTTTACTTTTATAATAAGATAGTACTAAGTGAAAGATAATTTTAAGTGCATTTTGCTCGAATTGTTAAGAGCAAGGATTTTTTGTGTGCTTCTTTTCAAACGTCTGCTCTTTCTATTCAATTTGGAACAAATAGTCAAACAGGACACTACGATTTGTAGGTTTATAATTTCTGTTTTTGAAAGTCTTTTGAAAAGAGTGGTTTTTTATATACATGTATAAACTGTGTATATATTTTTGAGGTTCTTTTCTCCTAGAAAAGGCAATAGCATACTGGCCGGAACGTCAAGTTTAATAGCCAGGTCTTTTCAGAGCCACCCCATACTCACAAAAGAGATAAATATATGTCACATGGTGTCACCGCAAAGCCTATTACTTTTGTTCTTTTCTGTTTTTAATAGCCTTTTTAGTAGGGGAAAAGTTTTTATCTCCTCAACATTTTAGCGCTTCGTTTGATAAAGTTTGCTATGATTTTGGGGGATTAATTTCATTTTTCAAAATTCAATAGTGCTTGTTAACCAAAATAAAATGGCTTAATAACTTCTGGGTTTTGTCGCAGAGCAAAGGTGCAAAGTGTGTGAACTAATTTGGTTTGTATAGCTGACCCACTTGGCAAATTGCCAAATTGCCCGACCTCCTTTTGTTTGGAAGTTCATACGGCTGATTTCTCCAGTCACCATGACATGCTGTAGTCTTAAAGGTTGTATCATACTTTGGTTTTTATCAAAGAAATACAGATTCATGGGCATCCCATACAGTGCCTACTTTTTGAGAAAACAGTGAAAAACTGCCACTGTATTTCTTAAGTCTTTTGTCTTTTATTTTTTATCTTTTAAAAGATCAAACAGATTTTCGGTCGTTGTTTTACTAATTTCTGGATAAATACACCATTTCAGGCGGAAAACTTTAACGGTATGTTTCTACCACCACCATCTTCATACCCTGTAAGTTATACGTAAATCTGTGAACAATTCTGTTTTAGTGTCTTACCAAAGTATGATACTACCTTTAATGCTGGCATCACAGCGCATTTATGTTCTGTTGCTAGTGTGAATCAAACGAGCATTGCAGAAAGTTGCAGGTTCGATTCCTGCTTCAGTCCATTTTTCACATTCGCCTCGCAAATCAGAATGGCAGTATAAACCCATTTTATCCTTAAAATGAGTTTTTCCCTTTTTTTCTCTCGTCCTCCATTTGCCTACAGGTGTTACCCATTCCCTCAAAGAAACCGAAGCCGAAAGCCCCGCCTCCAAAGCCATCGGGACCTCCCCCAGAACGAGAGGAATCTCAGCCCGCAGTCGTCCTAAGACACACTAAGCCGCAAGAAAATGCCCAAGAACCGGCAGGTTAGATACATTGAACATACAGTAATATTCTCAATGGTTGCATTTGTTTAGCAACAAACACTGGTCAGCCCTTACTGGGAATGGTCGTGTTTTACTGCACAAAACAAGCGAGAGAATGGGGACGAGATTGACTGGTGTCGACCCGTGTAAGCTAAACGAATGCACCCAATAAGGTTCGAAAGCAATACACTGTTCCAAAAGAATATTCCTTGCAATAACACGAGGTTAAATCTTATTAAATGCATGCATATGTCCTACAAGTTGATTAACCCTTACCCTCTGCACCTACCAAACAAGACTAAGAGCTGCTTACCACACATTACAACGGTCTCCACGGGTGAACTGGATCATAAACCACACATTACCAGTCATACCACACTGTGGTGTATAGTGGTACTCGGAATGCCATATTTATCACAGGAAAAACCAAGTGTGGTTGTCTGTGGTATGGAGGTACTGTAGGTTAGGGTTTAAGTGCTCAAAAATTGATGAGAAACGGATCAAGAAAAGCTAGATCTTAACATGCGGAGCACCACACTGTGTTCACTATCACCACAAGAGGGCACTAGAGGGGTGCCAATCAGTTGACAACAACAGTTTTTGTGTCTTAGGGGCCTTTACGAAACCTGGCTTGAGGCTAGGCTTGGTACTTATTTTGCTACCGCCATTTGAGGCCCACAAAACAAAATGAAGGGCCACATGATGAAGCAGAAGAAAGGCTCCAGCTTCGCCATGTATCTCAAGCCCTTCATTTCATTTAGGACACAAAATGACGGTAGCAAAATAAATCTCAAGCTTAGGCACAAGCCTTATTTCGTAAAGACCCTGAGTAATTTCTTTCAAACTGTTCGGTTTTGTTTGATTGTTTGTTTGTTTGTCTGTTTGATGGCAAAAGGAGGATTTGAGGATCTGAAACCGGACAGTGGTCAGAAACTGACCCACATCACGCTATCACGGCCCAAGAATGCAAACAGAAGACCGCCCTCGGTGTTCGGAGGTCAAGGGGTCAATCTCAGTGAGGCTGTAAGTACCTACCAGCGGCCATTTCTATTCCAAGCCCATAGTTTTATGCTTCAAATACAAATAATATGCATGTACTAATTTGCTATTTGCATGTAGTTCCAGACCAAATAACTAACCTTTGTTCTTTTTGTATTTCCTTGAGTTTTATTATTTTGTTCAATCCAAGGTGACTAAAAAATGTACAGAAACTTTTTTATTTCGTATAATGTAAATGAAGAAACAATTGGCAGTTGGTTATCCTTCATCTGGTGAAAAAAGGGAGAAATAATGGAGTAATAAGGGGTAAAAATGATAATAAATGCTTTTGGGGGGGGGGAATCTGGAATCTTATTTAAGGGAGCCATTTATTGAAACATTTGAGGCTTTAAATGGTGACAATTGGCATGTGGATTGGTTTTGCGGAAACACCATGTAAGAATCGTTCGTACTTTCGCACTTGGGTAGGTCTCAATGTTTCGACTATCCTACTCTAGTCATCATCAGGAGACATTTATTCTAAGACCACTATGTGTCTGGTTGAATGCAAGAATGAAAGGATATGTTTGAAGACTGTTGATCATAATCCTGTGCCTAAAGTAACAAGGCACAATTAGATAGTCATGAATATTAAATGATTTTGGTCGGGAAATAGATAATATGCAAATTAGGTTTGCCCTTCCACGTCGGTGAAGGGAAAGCCTAATTTGCATATCACAATTAGATAGATTGTGGAATCCTTTTTTCATATTTGTGAAATACTTAAAATTTGATCTTTCCAAAGGTCACAACAGTCTTGTTTTTCATGTGTTTCTTCTTTATTGATTATGATGATTTGTAGCAATTTCCGTCCGTGCGTTTTGCCTTTTTAGCTTCTTGTACATGGCATTTTGTGATCATCACTAACCTGTGCATGTGTCTCATGTTGAACTGGGGAGAGACATCACCATGACTACAAAAGGGTGTGGGGAAAACGATGTGGCTCAAAAATTGGGCATGACCAAAAGAAAGGCTTTGGTAAACAAAAGCCAGGTGTGGCTTAAAATACAAATGGGTGTGGCTGGTAAGCCAGAAGTTAAACTGCACAGAATTCTTGGGTTTTCTTTTTGTTAGGAATAGTGTCCTTTCATAAAATGTTTTGGATCACATGGTGAAAATTATAACTTTCAGCTCTTTGAAAATTAGTGGGAATAAGAAAATATTTCCAAAATGGAGAAATTACAAAAACAAATAGTCATTAGAACAAAATGAGAAATCATTGCAACCTATGAAAAAATGTTGAAAAAGATGATATGATGAATTATTATTTGCGGAGGTGTGATTGTACACAATTAATGATAACATTATTTTTGGTAGTGACTGGGTACCAGTTTTTAATGCTGTACATAAGTTTCTTAGGAGGAACCAGTCTTTGTGCAATTTATCAATTAAATGCTTTATACAAGAAAACTGGTGATTATGCTTTTGTCTTCATAATGGACATGCTTCCTATTAGTCTTAAAATCATTTTCTGAAATCAATATTGACATCAACATCGAAATCATTATTAAAATCATCATTGAAATCATTGAAATCATCTTTGAAATCATTGAAATCATCATTTAAGTCATTATTCACGATCCCATTATTTTTCCTATTCTGTTGCTTATAAAAGTCATCCAGTCGTAGAATTGCAGGTTTGTCAAATTTTCCATTGCTGTAGAAAGAGACGCTATCTTGTGTTGGTTTGTATGCAAAAAGGTCGCCCGTACAAAGCTTTGGTTTCCCCTTTTGTTTGTGTGTGCGTCATTTCTCCAGTAAAAAGGTTGCAGGGGCTTAAATTATCTTAAAGTACACTGGGAGGAGATCAAAATTATTTGAAGAACTCAAGCTTAGTCAAGGTTACTGTTGTCATGGAAAGCATACGAGATAGCTTCTTTCCAAAATCATTTATGTTTCCAAAACCACAGCCAGCCTATCATGCTGCACTCCTGGTCCTAAATTTTTAGGGAAAAAAAGGTGTTGTTTCTCACAGCCATTGCATGTCAGCCATTTTATTTATTTCCCACAATGCATTTGATTACCCACAATGCCTCAGAATTTATTTGTTTGTTTGTGTGGTTTAATTGTTTGCATGTGCCTGCTTCCGCCAGTGTTGCTGCTTTGCTTTGCTTTGCTTTAGTTTACTTTTATTAACCTTCCCCACCCCCTACACCCCACCCCACCCCGTCTGATACAACCACCCACCCACCCCTGTCGCTGCATGCAGAGAGACAAAGTGCTACATGAGGAAGAGAGTAAAGATTCGCCCGACGGTCGGATTCCCTCGCCGTCCAACGTCCTAACATCACCGACTAGCCCTCCTAATTCTAGCCAGCCCCCCTGGGTCCGAGAGTTGAAGGCTAGATCAATAAAGAGGCCTTCTCCTCTGGCCAAACCCCAGGTGATAAATGTACGCACTCGAAATATTTGAAGAAAAAAAATAAAAAACCTGTAAAATATCAGTTTCATCATCATTCTTTATTATTGCCGATTTGAATTAATATATTTTATTTTTAAAAACGACTGAACAAAGATAATTGACTATTAGGGAGGGACACCACCAACTTTGAGCGTTGTACGGTATTTCGGAGGTGACTGGTTCGAATCCCGCTCCATCTTTGTTCACTTTTCAATGAAGTTGTATTGAATTCCTCTATTCAATCCTACCCTAAGAATCAGCTGCAACTTTAATTGAGTTTACTTCATTGCATGTGCACGTTCGGAAATGTTATTACCCTAATATGCTGTATATCACATGAATCTGGCCAAACTCCAGCACGGTAACCTCCAGCTTTTGGATGCCCAGGGACCAATTTCCCCAACCTTTAAAATTCAACAGCGACAGCCTGTATTTCTTCGTCACATGTTTCACTCTACAATGCAAATTTGATTCGGATAATAGTCAATTGCATTGGACATTGTGCAGTCCGTTATAAGCTCTCCACAAGCCAGTCACAAGTTGTTTGAGCTTGCACTTGATTTGTACACATGTATAAAGCCTGCATTTGAACAGAAATGATCACAAAAAGGGTAGTGAAATTGGCCCTCAGTGCTTTCTAGTTTCTAGTTTCTCTCACACATTGAGTGAGTCTATTAGTAGCTTGCACAGAATCATGTGATGTAACTTATATCACTAGGGCCTGTTTGTTTAATGCAAAGAATTCCATATTTAGGGATCCACCTCCTATGCAGGGTACGCTAAAATGGGATACGGATCAGTAGAATCCATGATCCTGTGCATTAAACAAACAGGCCCCTAGTGTTCTTACTGGTAGTCAGGAGAATTTAAATGTTGCACGGTGCATGCATTAAGTCAGGGTACCAGACTACCAGGCATTGTTGCATGTGGTCCTTGCATTTTCTAACACCACCAACATAGGCCTGGATAGCTCAGTTGGCAAGAGCGCCAGTACGGTATTCCGGAGATCGCTGGTTCGAATCCCACTCCAATCAATTTTGTCTTTGTTCGCTTTTCAAAAAAATAGTCCTGTTTGGGAAAAAATAAGGATTTTGAATGAATTAATGAAATATTGGCCAAGGTTTGTTTGTTGGTGGATCTTTACTCATTGGGGCTCCCCAGACAAATGGCGGGTAGGGACATGCCATTTATTCTTTTAAAACGAGACCGATTTACTCAAGAGGTAAGTATGATTGCAGCATGCTTGCAGTTTTGGTTTGTTTGGTTTAAAAACTCTTTTTTTGCTATTGAAAATATTTTGTTTGTTTTTTTTGCTGCGCATGTTGGAAATATGTTGTTATTATAGAGAGTATGGAGGCATTATACTTCTGTTGTTTAGTGCCAGAAATAGTTTGGTTCAGGTGATTTTTGCATCTCTGTGACACTTTCTTTTGGTTTTAGTTGCTAAATGTTGAAGGTCATTAGCTGCACAGTAAATTTCAGTTCATAAAACTTTCTATCAACTCTATCATGCAGACAATACAATTATAGGCCGATTGGTGTTCAATGATTATGAATTTCAAAAGTGACGATGGAAGAATTTATTTCTTTTGTTCACCTTTCAACGATTATGAATTTGATTTGATATTAAGCAACTTGAGGAATTTGTGGGATTTTTCTTTTGGTAAAGAGCAATTTATCAGCTTCAAAGTGCTTTTGGATGATTAAGGAGGGAACTTGAGCACTGAGCACACAGTGTTATGCTGCGTTTGGAGGAACCAATCTAATGCATTCATTTCATGCACACTTGCCTCTTGGAACTAGACAGACTTAATGATGATAATGCTCATGGTTTAAACCAGAGGATCGTATATCCTAATGAATTCCTCCTCTCTGTCGACCTTACAGCCGCCCGTCGAAAATGGCACCGCAGCACCTCCTCCCCGGCCGAAGTCTTCCCCGATTGGCCCCACTCCGGCGGCCACGTCTCCTCCTCAATCCACGCCGGCGGCCAGCAAGGCCCAAACAGAGGCCAGTCCAGCACAGAGTCCCGCTACAAGCCGGCCAGAGAGTCTCATCTCTGACAGCACAGGCCAAGCATCCAGTGCACAGGTGAGGAGAATGATGGATACTCATCATCAGGGATGCCACAGAGAGAATCTTCGATACTGGGGCCAGTTTCATAGAGCTGCTTATTAAAAAAGTGTCTTCCTTCATCAAACAGGATTACAAATTTACAACCAGATTTTCATGTGATGTCTACTGCTGTTGACTTTTATTCAGCCATTGTTTGCTTAGTATATTAACATTCACAAGAAGATTTGGCCAGCATACTGATTTTACTTACCAGGGTTTTATGGTGCTTAAGCAAATTTTGGTGCAATAATCAGCTCTATGAAATTGGCCCCTGGTGAGGGCCAGCCGCTGAAGAGCCAGGCCAGACCAGGGCTTTGCTCACTCCTGGCTCAGTGGTTTCTGTAATCCACACTGTGGTCATGGGTAGTACACTGTATCCATTTGAAGCTGAATAATAGACACAGTCCTGAGGTCCTGATGTAGGCAAGGTCAGGATCTGAGTCTGGCTAGACCATCCAGTGGCCTGGGCTTTATTGATTTGAAACTACTCTGTTTGTATTCAAGTTCAGAGGTATCCAAAGGAGGCTTGAAGACCCGAAAGGCCTTGGCCTTGTCAGGCTTTTCAACCTGAAAATGAAAATACCAAGTATGCAGTCCTTAAACAAGTCCTGAAATTGTAAAACATCTTAACATTGAACCATTGTAGAGGGGATTTCCCGAAGGAGGTTCCCCAAAAGAAATTTATTGTAAGGTTTCAGAAATGTCCTATTGAACTTCTGTCTTGGTAAACATCATAGATAACCTTCTTTCCTTCGTACTCTCACACTAGATGGAAGAGCTCAAGAAGGAAGTCAAGGCTTTGAAGGACCAGATGGCCAGCATGAAGGCGGATTTCAAGAAAGAGGTTGTCAACCTGATGTCAGAGGTAGATGAGGAAAAGAAATATCGCATGGCCATGCAAGTGGAGCTGGACCGAGTCAAGAAACTTGTCCTGGAGAAAAAGTGATGACTGGGGATAAAATAAGAAAAATTAATGTAATATAGGTAATACAAATACAGATATAAGAATGAATGGGTCATGCAGGTATATAGGACTGTCAAGGGACCAAGGATTGTCCAGGGGCCTAGGTCCATCGAGGGTCTGAGGTTCATCCAGGGAGCTAGGCCATCCAGGGTGCCAAGGTGCGAGTCATTCAGGGACCTTGGGTCTTCCAGAGCCTAGGGTCATCTAGGTGCCTGGAGGCTATGGCCCCTCCAGGGATGTAGTTTTTATCAAGGGACCAAGAGGCATCTAGGGACATACCACCATCCAGGGACCTAGGGCTGTCTAGGGACCAAGGGCCGTCCAGGGACCTAGGGTCGTCCAGGGACCCAGGGCGATCCGGGGACACAGGGCCATCCAGGGACCCAGGTCCATCCAGGGACCTTGTGCCATCCAGGGACCTAGAGCTGTCAAGAAACCTAGGGCCATCCAGGAACCCAGGACCGCCAAGGGACCCATGTCAATCCAGGGACCTTGTGCCATCCAGGGACCCAGGGTCTTTCAGGGACCTACAGGTAGTATAATTCGCTTATACCGGGACTGAACGTTCATTGAATCATGCAATGTGAAGGCCACTTCATTTGGCTATGATACAACACCACTCTCTACCATTCCCTTTATACTACGTCAATGCATTCCCGCGATTCAGGACCATTCCATTGATAAACAAAGGGGGCATTTCATCATTCCCAAAAGACGTGTATTTCTCGCCATTCCACCTCCAGATAAACAATTGATAATAAATTCTATTATAAAAACCAATATCCACGAAATGTGCCTTAGGCGGATCAATTGTGTATATATATATTTGAAGACGAAGAAAGCTGGTTAAATTAAAACTAGATGCACGAATTGTAGAGGTTTTTTTTTTATTAAATGGAACTGTTGCTCAAACAGTTCAAGCTATAAGATATAATTGGGTCGGTAATACATTCCTCAGTTCAGGGCCCAATTTTATGGAATCCGTTATAGTAAGCAAAAAATTCTTCGCTGACGATAGCAGACTGTTTTTGCTTACGTATTTCACGGGAGAGTTTTCTTTCTTGCTAAGCTAAGCAAGGACTTTCTGCAGAATGCATCTATGGCAGCGCGTTGGCAGAAAATAATCACGGTCAGCTTAGAAAGTCTTGCTTTCAAATTTCATGACATAGATTCCATGAAATAGATTTCACACGTAGCATTGCTCATAAGCACAGAAATACCGTAAGGCCGTAACGGATTCCATGAAATTGGGCCCAGATGGAAGAGAGTGACTCGGTATTGATTCTAGTGATATGGGGGCATGCTTGAACCAGGAACTGAACCCGAGACTGCTGTATTAACAAGCCAGTGTTCAACCATCAGACCTTTTCATCCTCCCATGACGAGGATTCCCCATTGTCGTATAGGTGTGGTACAATGGATGCCATGTTTGATGTATTGTTTTTGTCTGTGCAGTTCCAACCATGTCACATGCTGGAATTTTTAGCACAGCTCAAGTTGTTGACTGACCAATCTTGGAAAGCGTCTGTGAGATAAACAAGTTCCATATGCGATACTTGATGTGTACAGTCAGCCATTATGGTGGTTGTCTTCAGAAGAATAAACTGTTGTTCCACAAAGATGGCCGACATATGCTGTCTGTTTTCACCTTTTCATTGGGTGCCTGCTTGTCAGGATTCATTTATCCCAAGGAATGAAGTTGTGACAGATTGGGTATCGGATTGAAGGTTTGCATGCATCTCAAACGCGTTCAGAAAGAAGCAAAATTGGGCATCGATTCTCAGTTGTTTGGTACAAGCAAAGAAAGTATAACAGTGGAAGGAGTAAATTTCCAACATTAGTCAAAATTGATTGCAAGTGGGCATTAAAATACATGTTGCTAGTTCTAACCTTAATTTTTGTTTGCTTTATTGTGAAAAATTTGCAATATGTTGGGCTACACTTTGAGTAATTGTTCATAGTGCATGCAACAAACGGGATTCATATTATGGTGTATATAATTATTTTTGAGTTGTATTGAGTTTTCTTTGCTAGACTTCTTTCCAGTCACAGAAGCCTCGACCAAGGCTGTCAAGCTAATTCCCAATCGCATACCAGGTATTTGGCTGGTACCCATTCAACTTCATGTTTTTTTTACGTTGAACTTTGTGGGGTTTTTTGGTTGTGCGCATAAATTGAGCAGAAGTGTATGCACAAGATGCATAAAAACAATAGCTTTATAAATAATTCTTATATAAAAAAATTATCGATTACAAAATTTGCCAGAAGAATTTGCTTGAAATACATGACGTAGAAAACTTGTATTTATGGGGTCATTAGAAATAATTCTTTCTTTTTTTCAATAAAACGTTACAAACTTTTTTGCATGAGAAAATAACTTTTGGGTGAATAGTGATGTGAAGTCACTGATGTACATACTTAATAAATTATACATTTGTAATATTTGGATGCATTTTTTTTTTAAACATGAATAGTTTATTCTTAATACAAGACAGTATATTCAGATTTTGCTTAATTTTTGCTAATCAAAATGGAAGATATAAAACGGCGTTCATTTTGAAAGACACTGTTTTTAATACCAAAAATTAATAATAGTATTAATAGGAATGGGTTAGCTGTTTTGTTTCTAGCCTTCAAAAAAATTTGTTTGAAATGGTTTGAATTGGCATAGATTTCATCGGTTGTTTGTTAATGGTTTACTAACGACTTCCTTATGTTTAAAAACTCAGCACGTTATTAGAATTTCACTTGGTCACAAATTCCAACTACAAAGAAATAATTATACCCAACCGAATGAATTTTTTTAAGATAAAATTAACCAACATTAACCTAATTTTGTTGTTATCTGTTTTTCATGTAATGTTATTCAGTTAGATTTTGTGTTAAAGGTGAAATGTTCGGATTTTTTTACCCAAGTGTTTGTAATGAACTAACCAATAAGCCATTTGCAAGTTAAATCTGAACAATATCTGATACCCAGACTCCTTTCATTGCACATAAACACCCCAGTTTGAATTTCCCAGACTAAAGACTCTGTTGTTGTATCACATGATTCAGGGCAAGCTTTTGCATAGTGATACCTATCTCTGGAATGGACTGGTTCTTTTAAGCCATTCTTATTAATTAAGAACAGTGCATTGGTGCAAGATGTCTTTTATGTAACTAAGCAAAAGCTTGCACCGCATCATTTGAAATAGCAACAGTCTCTTTAGTCTGGGAAATTCAGGTTTCTGATGCATGTTTACGTACAGTGAAATAATTTAGTGTACTGGATATTGTTCAACTTTAACTTGAGAAAGGTGTATTGGGTGGGTGGGTGGTTGATGATTTTTTTTTTAATTGTATGTTCATCTGAGGACCAATAGTGGGTGTGGTGTGGGCAAATGAAAGGGTGGGGCAAAATAGTCCCGGCAACGTACAGATTCATATTGGCTATTTATGTGCATTATCAGTGACTGAGTTCAACTTCCTCTTACCTTTATAAATTCTACTGTTGAAATACCAGATGCTAACAAGTGTTAATTTAAAGGTATGGCGCTGAATTGGTAATGACCAAACACAAAAGGTTTAGTTTCTTCGATAAAGAAAGAAAATGTGGGTAGCACTTAAAGACTAACTAGGAGAAAAACTACACTACAACAACTACATCAGATGAAGAAGTTGTTACTACGAACATTTATGTAGATTTTCTCCTAGTTAGTCTTGAAGTGCTACCCTAATTTTCTTGTTCATTTCAAAAGACTGACACGGCTACCCACAATTTTCTTCAATATTGTTAGTTTCTTTGTGAGAGCTTGCTGTACCTTTTATTTGTTGAGGTTGAAAGTTTCGCATGATTTAGAAACAATTTAGGAATATTTTCACTGTGCGCTGTGTGAATTATCTTTTTGGGGAAAAATTAAATCACTGAAAAAAGAGGTTTTAACTCAACGTTCCAGTCAGTATACGATCTGGCCATCTTAACCGAAACCAAATTAAATCGTTATTTTATTGTGTGAGATTTTTTTACTTAATGTATTGTTCCATTAGTCATATTTCTTTTGTTAACAATCTAATGAAAACATCGATTACAGAATATTTTTTAATTGATATATCCAGTTGATATATCCAAGAAAACAAAACATTTCATCATTACCATATTTCTTTCTCTGAGTCACAAAAGTAATAAGTGGGCAAAAAGAGATGTATTTTCTTTGAAATTGAAAAAGAGAATTTATTCTGATTCAAATCTTGTTGTCTTTCAACTTGGATCTTATTTCAATTTAATTCCAGCAAAAAAAATTACTTGCACTTTAGTTGCACGAGTTCCAAAAGAAAAGGAATTGCTAGTTTTTAGAAATTTATTCCACGTTCTTGTACAGACGAATAACTACTTATATAAAAAAAGAAATAATTATTGTAATGTTACTTTGCTTTCAAATGATAATTGTTTAATATCAGATTAAGAAATCATTTGAAGAAATATTTTACTAAGAAAATTGTTTTTGGAGGTGGTATAATTTGTGCTGTATGATATTCAAATAAAAATGATAATAATAAATTGAAAACTGACTGAAGGAGAAATTATATGAAAGCTGAGAGAAAATATGTAGTTTGTGTACGATGTTTTGTTGCTTTTGGATAACAGTTTTATAAGTTATGCTCAAAATGTATCATACAGAGGTAATAAGGTAATACTTTGGATTTTGTCAAAGAAATGCATTTGATTCATGTACAAAAGGAAGGTACAGTAACAGTCATCTGTAAAAATTTCAGTCCCAAAAATAATTTTGGTCATTGGTTTTACTCTTTTCTGGATAAATACAGCATTTCAGGCTGAGGAATTTTAACAGTATGTTTCTACCATCACCATCTTTATGCCATGTGAGTTATAGGTGAATCTGTGAAGATTTCTGTTCGGTATTCTGCAAAAGTTTGATACTACCTTGAATGGTAGGTCTAAATTTTCACTCCCACTAGGATCGAGAAGGTGAAATTACAATGAATGGATCTCTACTGGGTTGTGATTTGAATGTTTATCGGTGATCCACTCCAACGCCTACAAATACAGACATCATGTTTAATCTTATAGTTTGCAGCTTTGAGTCATACAGGTATTTTATTTAATTTGTAATACCAGATTTTATTCACAGAGTTGGACACAGATAAGGTTCAATGGGTGCTTTTCAAAAGTTATTTATTTAGTAAACTGTCCCATATTTCTTGAAAAGCTATTATCCCAATAATACTAGTTTATACAAGTAATAAACTGCTGCAACTGCTCATCAGCCAAAATAATGACCTGAATGTTTAATGCTTGGGGCTGCACCCCAGTAAATAGGTCCAAATCAGTCGGCGGAGCTCATTAATATTTTGTGTACCCTCAACATCTTTTTTATAAAATCATTTGCTGGGCCCTACATGGGAAGTCTTGTAAAGAAAATGGATTTAACTCGGTCACCAGAGTTTGGACTTTCAGTTTTGAGCCGTTGGGATGAAATCAAGCCCCAATTTCGCTCTACTTGGGCCTGTAGTGGATGGGTAATTTTTTTTAGTCTGGCACCAGTCAACATGGTCGTTTTCAGGATATTTTCCTTTGGATGGACCTTTCTCAAAAAGTCAATGGTCACCCTATATAAACTTGAAAGGAAAATAACAATTGAAGTTTTCAGCTTCATTTTGATGTATGGCTTGATTGCCTATGAGACTTTTGAGTATTTTTAATATTTTTTTGAAAATGGCCGTTTAGCATGGGATCCTATGGGAAATTATTTACTGGGGTGCACTCTTGGAGTTTCAGGCCCTCCCCTTAACTAGTTGATAGAGGGCGCTCTATTACTAAAGTAGCGTTCACGTGTGGTCATGCAGCTGAGACAAATTTCGCCGGCCGGAAAGGAATTTTAGTGCGTTTTCTCAAACCAGTTCGTTTTAGAACCTTTACAAAATGGACGGCTTTTCATCTCCACCGTCCGGAGGCAGGCTGGACAATGCCCAGAGGGGTCAGATCATGGATCAAGTCAAATCTCAGATTGCTTTGGCCAACGCTCAAGAACTTCTCCAGGTTTGTATTCACCTATTCAGATTACACAATTCGTCTCAGTAATCATTTCAACCCAAAGTCGTCTGTTTCCGACACATTCAAGCTGATTTACAAAAACCAAAACGTATCGTATTTTTATTGGCGTTTGTGTAAATCAGTTCACAGACTCTGCTCCTCTGGTTAGTCTGGTATCTAGATTCTACAGTCAAGTAACTCCCCTAAGGCTAAGGGCCTGTTTGTTTATGACGAATCCTGCGGATCCGGATCCCATTTTACCCTGTACCCTGCATAGGAGGTGGATCCCCAAAATATCGGATCCTTTGCGTCAAACAAACAGGCCCTACATATGAGTGACTCTTCATCGGTGTTGCCTGTTGGGTCTGGGTACGAGACTAATGACACTGGACTAACATAACATGTTGATGTAGGCCTAATGACTTAAGTTAAAGCAAACCTTTAACATTTTAATGTTAATCATGTTATTATGACATGTAGGCCTACACGTGAATGCCTTTTTATTATTAACTCAAAATGTTTAAAAATGAATTGTAAAAATGAATTTAGTAAGGAACATTAATCGTGACGACTAGCCGTATTCTTTTTGTTTCCTTTTTCTGCATGTACCTGACAGAGGATGACGGATAAATGTTTCAAAAAGTGTGTAAGCAAGCCTGGTACTTCATTAGATTCATCAGAACAGGTATGTTGATTACAACTTAACTAGTTAACTTCTGTACCAACTATAAAGACAACTATTCAATAATTAATTCCTTTTAGCATCTACACTAGTAAGCAGGAGGTCGTGGACTTGATGGTTCGAATCCTACCTGAGCCAGTGCATGATTTTTATATGTGCACACAAAAAGCAATTACTGAAGTGCTCATGTATGTCAGTGAAGGGTAATAAATTGTTTACATTATTCTATCTCTTCGACGAAAAAATGAGTTTAATATAACCAGATAACAGATTAATTACGGCACCCACTGATATTAGTGATAAGGGATTCGATTCACTCCACTGACCTTACCTAGCTTGGTGGCTTAGTCAATAGTGGGTATAGCATCTGCACAGCCACTACTAGTAAGCAGAAGGTCGTGGGTTCGAATCCCACCTGAGCCAGTGCATTATTTGTTTTCATTCTGTGCTCAAAAGGCACTTTAAAGTGAAGTGCTTGTGTCGTTGAAGGGCAATAAATTGTTTGCATTTTTCTTTCTCCTCGAAGAATAAATCAATTATAACAGATCCTTTTTATTTTTTTATTTTTATTCTTGAAAACAGAAATGTCTAGCGTTCTGTATGGATAGATATATGGACGCATGGAACACGGTATCAAGGACCTACAATCAGCGATTACAAAGAGAACATCACAAGATGTGATGATAGTTGTGGTTCCCCCCGTCTCTCTCTCTCTCACTCTGGATCTACAGACAGTCTTCCCAGCAGATACAGCAAAAGAGTGGCTTCCCCTGTTGATGCTAGCCACGGACTGGGAATGCAAAATGTCCATTATCATGGTTTTTGTCCTCAGTGCGATGGTTGATTGTAAATTGCACGGGGAAGTGTTGGAAGCTTGCCTGAACTTTGAGCGTTTGTGCCGTCCTGTGTTGCCAGAGGACATGTAGATCAATTTTTTAAAAGAATTAATTCAGTCGTTTTCATCGTAGATCGGATGCTTAGTCTGTACATAGTTTCATCGTACTTTGACCTGCTCCGTATCAGTGACACATCCTGGATCAGACTGAAGCAGTGATTTCTTGGTCAATTAAACATTTTTGTTATAAATTTTCAACCAAACTCTATACCTGAAAAGGAAAGTCATGATTCTTGCAGAGTGTATTCAAATGTGAGTAAAAGGTTTGGACTGAAATGTGAAAAAAGAAAAACAAAGATTAACTATCTAGGTTTTCCCTGGCATTTTCGGCAAATGATCGGACAATTTAAACGGCGCATTATTCCATTTCGCATGAAACTGCAAAACACCTTAAAATAGTCATTTGGTTTCACTTCATGTGCAAGCAAATGTAAACAAGCATCAGGCGAATATTAAATAGAACTGCCTTTAAATTTAGAATTCCATTCGAACAGCATTCAAATTTGCAACGGCTTTTGATAGTGTGCTAAATTGAATGCCGATTTTGAATGGCTAAACTGAACAACTGTTGAATTGAATTGAATGCAATGCTACGGATACATCAAAGTGAAATCGAGTGACGGTTTCAACTGAGGATCCAAAATCACGTCAACACAAATGCGTGAAAATGAAGTTGGCCGCTCATTTGCTGAAAATGACCTGGAAAACCTATAATAAAAATAGTGGAAACAAGTTAAATGAATGAATAATTAAAAAATGGCAATGCAGGCAAGCAATTATTAAAATTTGAGACATATTCTCTTGCAGATGCACAATCTGTTATTGTTCACCATATCCATTCATTTTCCAGTTTTGTTTTCAGGTAAAGCATTATTTAGGTCTATGATAGACTTTTGGAGAGTCGGTCTTGAGTCAACAGCGCACGTGCAAACCATGCTTGCGCAATTGTGAGCATGTGCGCATTGTATTGCGCGTGCGCTGTTGACTCAAGACCGACTCTCCAAACGTCTCCCATAGTATGAATGGGAGTCGTAAAGAAAATAATAGATTTACCTATTGATGTAAATGTACATGTAATAAGAGGATGCCACATGGCTGACCCCAACCTGGGGGCAATTTGAATGTCATAGAGCTGCTTATGCACCAAAATTTGCTTAAACACCAAAACTCTTGACAAATAAAATCAGTACGCTAGCAAAACTCTTTGTGAATGTTATGCTTAGCAAACAATGGCCAAATACAAGTCAAAAGCAGTGAACATCACATGAAAATTTGGTAATCCTGATTGATCAAGCAAGACTTGTCATGCTTAAGCACATTTTATGCTTAATGCAGCTCAATGAAATTGGCCCCTAATGGAATGACCCATCCATAAACTACATGTATGTGTATTTTCATGGCTCTGCTTAGGATTGTGTTACATAGATTAGCAAGGAGTTTTCACTGAAAATCCAGTTCAAGTTGATTACTGATAATGAAATTAAGTTGTTTTGTATTATTATTAGTCACTGAAAAGTGAATAAGAAATACTGGAGCGAGATTCGAACCTGCGACCTTCTTGTTGACTTTTCAAAAACATAAAATTTTTCCAGTCAGTTTCCATTGTGGTTATATGATGGTGATATTAGTTTTATAGTGGGAGAAATAATAAATTTGTCTGCAAATTGTACCATAAATCATGAAGTGAATACTGTCTCCCATTGTAGTTTGTATGCACCATCAGGGAGTTGCTTTGCCCTGTTTGGGTGAAATCTTTGGAAACAATTCTTCAATTACATGTAGACCCAAATGAAAACTGCATCATCCGCACATAAATATATCATGCCATTGTCATGTACAGGTCAAAGGTCATTGGAAGTTTATACACGGGTTTACACTTCGGTAGTCTGGTTCCCGGACCCAAAAAGCGCCAGACTATTGTCTGTCAAATATAGGGTCCGGTATCGGCTACGTGTACTGGAGGGTCACGTGACCAAAAAGACCAAGTTTTGGTCTTTTACGGAAAATTCCGAAACATTACGAACTCGTTTTCGTTCAACTTCGGATAGTAACGTTGACTTTCGGCTATTTCCGACAGGTCACGCGAGGTCACGTAGTTCAGGAAAAGACAAGTCATGTAAATATGTTACATTCCGGCTACAGTTAGCCCAAATAGAGCATAATTATTGTTCACATACAACAGAGCACTTTTCCTATTATGCACTTTTGAGGAGTTTGTTGTATGGTTTTTTCCCACCCTTTGATTTCTTATTCTGTCCAGATAAAATTGCATGTGCTTACAAAAGTGCAAAAATGAATGCTAAAATTGATTCTCGGTAAACGCTAAAACTAGCTTCCGCGCCTGCGCAGACATGACAGCTGTGTCATGTTCTATTTTTAACCGTAGCCGATACCTGACCTAAGATTTTTAATAAGAGTCGTCAGGGAATCTTTGGGCAGGGAACCAGACTAACACTTCGGAGGCCATCTTGGGCCCTTTTCCAAACCTCGGCTCCGGCTCAGGCTCCGGCTCCATCTTTGTCATCCATACGCTGAAAACATAGGTTGTGGTTTTTCATTGAAGCTGAAACTTTGTTTTCCTTTTCAAACCAGAGAATCTACTCCCGAACCGCAGCCAAAAGCCTCTATTTTGATACCTGTCATTTTAAAATGGACTAAAGAAATGGAGCTGGAGCCGGAGCCTGAGCCGGAGCCGAGATTTGGAAAAGGGCCCTGGATTTTATCGCAACTTCAAAACGAGGCACTTCTACGCATGCGCACTTTTCGAAGTGTAAGCCCGTCCATTGTCGAAGACAATACACGTGTTTACATTTCTGCGGTTTTTATCGCGACTTCGAAACGAGGCACTATCACGCATGCGCACTTTTGGAAGTGTAAACCCGTGTATTAAGACCAAATTCAGATCCAAAACGAAAACTTCTATTTTTAAACGCGAACACAGCCGAGTATACAAATGAAACTAATGTTTGGGCGTGTTACTGTCGAGATTTAAATTCCTTATGGCTTGGCTTGGTCAGCCCTCCTTGAAGCTATTTCTGTTGTGACCCTTCATCATGGGAGAGAACCGGTGGTATTTACCGGTCTTTGAATCGAGTTGTCTTCCACTCTTTTAGAGTGAAGTTTGCATCATTTTGAGTGATTTTTCACCCTGGCCAAGAGAGAAACCCCGGCTCCAAAATAGTATAAAAACATCCAACACTTTTCAAGAGCCATAATGAAGGACAATTTCATACTGTACTCGTGGCGAGTGGTGTTTTCACTCTTTTGCATTTTAGAGAGTAGAAGAGTTATGAAGGACGTATGTGCGTTAATTGACGTTCATGGAAGGCGCGCGCTCAGGAGTCGATTACAAAATTAATCGACCGTCAATGATTGACCCTGGACTCCATAAGTGCAATGAAGGACGGAACCGTTCATGCACAACCAAAAATGAAAGCGCTTAAAGGTAATATCATACTTTAGTTTTTGTCAAAGAAATACAGATTAATGTGCAAAAATATCAAGGACGATACAGTAATAGTCATCTGTAAAAAAAAATTCAGTCCCATGCGGTGCTCACTTTTTGAGAAAACAGTGAAAACAGCCACAGTATTTCTGAAGTCTGTTCTCTTTTATTTTTGATCTTTTAAAAGATCAAAAAGATTGTCGGTCGTTGTACTAATTTCTGGATAAATACATCTTTTCAGGCGTAAAAAAAACCTTAACGGTATGTTTCTACCATCACCATCTTCATACCTTGTAAGTTACAGGTAAATCTGTGAAAATTTCTGTTTTGGTTTCTTACCGAATTATGATACTACCTTTAATGGCGTGCACTGCAAGGGTCACATATAGTTGTTTCAAATTCTCTGTATATACAATGAGGTGATATTGACGTACAGAGTTTGTCTATTTTGAAGGTCTCACGTACGCTCATTAAGCGCATCCAATTAGACAGGATTAGATTACTAATACCAGCCATCATTCACTAATAGGTCTAAGTCAATGTCATGGATATGAAGGGAAGCAATGAAACGTCTATTTTCTTTTCTGATGAAGTGAAGTTATCATTATGCCGTACCGCCTGTGTGATGCGAGTCCATTCTCCACCTATACAAGTCGCGCTGTTGCCACCGATAACGGATACACGCAGACATACGTATATTCTGGACTTTTCCGTGGATGTATTCAATTCTTCATTTTTTACGACCGTCAGTGTCTCACACCAACCAGTTCCGTTGAACTGTTTGTCAGCGTCACCATTATTCGTAAATTCGGTTAGTTTTGGCCCTGTTTGTAGGTGTTTTTTCTCGAATAACCAGGCGTTTTGACACGCCCACACGCCAAACTATTCGTTCTTTGCTTCTTGAGTGTGAACAGTTAACAGTTATAGTGAATTTACAGCCGTTTTCTTTGCTTTGGTGACGATCGACAACTTGTTACGACCGGCATGATGAGAGTCGGACTTTTCATCGGGATTATTGCGTGCAGTGTCCGCTACATCGCTGCCGTCTGTCCGCAGGGATGGCACGGCTGGCGTGACTCGTGCTACAAGCCGCTGGACGGAGTTCTCCGCACTTGGGCCGAGGCTTCACGGGCTTGCCAGCGCCCTGGGAGAGGTCTGATCGTGCCCAACTCAAAGGAGGAACACGATTTCATCATGTCACTGCGCGACCTGGCGTTCAGTAGCTTCGACAACAGACCTCTCTGGCTCGGTTGCCAGTTTCATTCCAACCAGACCGGTGTCCTGCGATGTCTGGGAGATGAAGACCTGTTTATCATTGGGAACCCATCTCTGGCTGATCCTACCTCTGGCGTCTTCTGCATGTGGATAGGTGGTTTGTGGAAAGGAAATGTCTATCGAAATGACTGCGACGAGGGTTATTTAGCGATGTGTGAAATGCCCGCCCAGGGTGGCCCGTCATTTTGCCTGTCACTCGGTGCTGGTGGCCGCGTGGCCCCGCAGTGCCTCCACGGTCACGTCATCAAGACCCTGATGGTCCGTGGAGTCGGTGAGTGTCGTCAGGCGTGCTGGGGGGAGCCCGGGTGTCGCTCCTTCAATCTCTGGCACGAGGGTCCGACCAAGGTATGCCAGCTCAACGACGTGCACTACACCGATGTCAGCAAGGATGACTTTATTCAGCGAGAAGCATGCACCTACTTTGACATTTAAAAATGATATCAGTAAATACACAAAAATACACAGTCACTCTCCTGAGGACGAACAGAGCACACTGTTCGGAACGTCGAGATATAATACCATCGGTTCTTCTCAGAACCACACACTCTCACAGAAGAGATGTGGTGCCACTGCAAACCTACCTTCTTTTAAATACACAGATTTAACGAAGATCGTTCAAATAATGTTATTTACCTTTAAATGATTTTAATGCGGTTCACTAAATGGATCACATAAAGCTTGATGAGTGTTCCTGTAAAATATTGTTTTAAGTTCCTTACTTAATTCAACTTTAATTATAATTTTTGTCATTCAGAATTTGCGCAGTTTTAATCTGGAACTACATTAAGGCAATTTGTAATTTTGCGCCGTTTTAAGGATTCTTTAGTGATTGTAAATTACGCCTATACTTGCAGATTAAAGGCTTCTCTGTTTAACTGTGGTCGAATTAATTGTATAATAAAGCATTCGTCGTATTTCATTACAGCCTTTTCAGCACTTTTTATGAAACTTAAAAATTGAAAAGCAAACAAAGAAAATTTGACTGGAGCCGGATTCGAACCGGCGACCTCCTGCATATAACCGTACATGCGCTCTGCCGGTTCGAATCACGCTCCAGTAATTTTTCTTTGTTCATTTGTCAA